>JAUKPT010004750.1:0-10895 GCA_032273505.1 Nanomia bijuga
GAAAAAACATCATGGGAACATTGAGATATGACACTTCAAAAATTATTCTCACATTATTTGAAACAGACTATAGGTTCGTGATCACATAATTCTCAACCAATTAAATCTTGAATTTACTGAATTTCTTGGTTTATACTTTTTTGATTACAAATGATATGATTTTTAATCTTTCTTTCGACAAGTGGTAAATTGAGACTTATTATTTTAGGCTGTATTTAAGGTTGTCACATAGTGTTAATGTTTTGAGAATGAGGCACTTGATTTCAGATAGAGAAGTAGACTAGCCTTTAGAAAAATATTACAGATTTTAATGGAAATAAGTTGCTTAGAATGCATATAACAGTCTTTTTAGACGACCTAGAAACTCATATCTTTCTTCGATTGGGTGGTAATATTTGGGCAATTCTTTTTTCCCTGTGCCTATGATAGCAAAGTACATGATTTTCGATCTTTCTTTCGACCAGTGGTAAATTGAGACAAACCTTATCATTCAGACATGAACTGAACAAAAATTTCTCTTGCTGTGATTTTTCAAATGGTGATTACATCTTTACTTGTTCTTCTGTTCACAATTCACCTGTCACAGTCCAAGTAGGATACTATAAGAAATTACATTTCATTTTTTAATTTTCTGTTTGATTGGTTGGATATTACATCATCAAGAATCTGATTGGTTCAATTCAAAATGTCATCATTTAATTTTTTGTTCGAATTTAGTGAACCAATCAGATTCTTAGCGATGTTATTTATTACCAATCAAACTGTAGATTTACCTCTTTTTTGTAGACAATCCCTGATGTAAGTAAATATAATTCAGATACTTTCTAATCCACGTTTTGTTTCAAGCGAATGATACAATCAACCTGTCGACTGGTCATTCTACTTATTTATAATCGCTTCAGTATTGTGGTTCGTTATAAAGTCAATACACTCTATGTCGTTAGTGACTATCAACATACATTTGAATACCTTGAATCAAAAACAATTCAACTTAAAGTTTATATTATATTGTAACTGTAACAAATTTGAAAAGTAAAAAAAAAAAGATACATGTTTTAGAAAAAAATCACAAACTAATACAACTACTTTTTTCATGATATGATTACTAGAGAAATGAAGGTGCTGATGGTGTCAAGGTTAATGTTTAATGTGTTTGAGTGATGTATCCAGGGTTTAAAGTTGGTTAATTGTGAAGTAAAGTAAACAAAATTAATGAGATAACAAAGAGGGGGTATAAGAATGGGCACATGAGTGATGGGGAAGATCTCGAACATATACATCACATGATTTTGCATATGATAATTCTGAAATATGCTGGCATATTATGGTGACATATAATGTAGAATATACTGCAAGTTGGTGTACAAGAAAAGTACTATTGATGGAATTTTAGAAAAAAACAAACAAGTATTTCGTGATGGCAGATATATAAAATATAACTTGACAAAATACCATAATATGATTCTACAACTCGATAAACAGTTAGCTGGTTTATGAAGAGGGCACGGTAAGAGAAAGGATGAAATTTCATCAAATCTACTAAAAATATTTGCAAAATCTTGGATGTTGATAATTCATATGTAACTTTTGTTTGTTTTGTCACAAAAATTGTTTTTGGTGATTTTTCAAATGTCGCTCATAAATTCCTTAAAAGGTTGATGACCAAGAATTCTCCAAAATGATTAGTCAGATTACTTGAAGATTACTTGAAGATTACTTAAAGACTGATTGATTGATTGATTGAATTCAGGATGTATTCTCACCTGATGGAATCTCAGGATGAATCTATTTGGGATTCCGAACCTGATTGTCATGGCAGATTCTGTATGATGAAATCCCAATGTCAAATAGTTGTTGATTCCCAAGAAGAATCTGCAGGAGATTACCACCAAAGAGATTTCTACGAATCTCAAGAAGACGAATCACAAGTGGAATCTCAGAGAGAATTCTTCTCCGAATCACAAGATGAATCTCATGACTGCCAAGAAGAAGAGAATCGTGAAGATTGCAGGGAGTACCAATACTACCATCATTCTCAAGATGTACAAGTACCTGCTGCTCGTAGTATCTACGCTCAAGAATCTGCAGATGACGACGATATCTATAATACTGAGAACGAACTACCTCATGATATTTATTCCGATACATCCATATATTATAATAATGAAAAGTGTAATAAAAGTAGTGATAAGACTAAAAGCGATTATGACAACATGCCTGCTAAAATAGAATGCAATGCTGAAAGTAAAAAGATTATTAGGAACGATAATTTTGATGATAGCAATAATTTAAGTAGGATATCTAAAAGAGATGACAACTCTGTTATTAATGAATCTTTTAGTTACAAGGGTAATGGTAGTAAATATAATGCTGTTGTGAAAAATAAAAATAAAGATTATAACAACGATGAAGATAGAACAGCTAAAAGTAATACCAATAACATCTATTATAGTAGAAATAATTGTAATGATAATGACAAAAATAATAGTGATATAAATGATAATGGTTGTAATTCACAAAGCTATGACAATAATGGGGATGATGACCATGTGAAATATGTGAAACAGAAGGGTAAAGAGAAAAGGGTTCGGATATATGATGATAGTGAAAGTAATAATGAAAAATATGACAAAAATGATAACAATTGTAACGATAAAAAAATTGTTAGGAATGATTTTAATGACGATAGTGAGGTTACAAACAAAAGTGATGTTGCAATTAACAATAATCCTAATAGTGATTATAATAGAAACGATAGCAATGACAACGATGGTGAACTAGAACTACAACATAATTGCCTTCCTGCAATCCCTCTATTTATAATACCCCATTTAGGACCTGACCAACGAATCGAAGACTGGGAGCCTCTATTTCGTGCAGCTGTTACTAGACTCCTTTTCTGTGATGGTGGTGAATCATTAGCGATTAAGCTTTTACCTGCTTACATAAACAGACGTCCTGCTGAGATTGAAGTTTCGAAAGATGTCCTTAGATTAAGAACACTTGATGATGCGTTTGAATTGATGCGAACTCTTGACGATCCTATTGATAAACACGATGCAATGCAGAATTTGTGTCGAGCTGATTGGGAGCCTGGCATATCGTTTGACGATTTTTATTACATTCTACGTAAACAGGCAGCACGTGCTGGTGCTGATAACGATTTACTTGTATCTATTTTAATAAACCAACTGCCATGTCACGTTCAAGTGATAGCAAAAGAAATTTTCATGACACTAAAAGGTTCTGATCAAGTGTTAACCAATGAGAATACACGTAAATTCGTCCTTAAAATGAAACAGGTCTTAACGAAACGTGGAATTAAACTTGATTTAGGGAAAACAGAAATGACAGAATCTGAACTGTCATCTGATTTCTCATCACTTAACATGTCAAGTGAATCTGTAGCACCTCAACAACACACACCAGTGGCGAGTCCACAACATAAACGTTATGTGAAGGTGCAGCGTCGAAACCGCGCAAACCAAGTGTGTTGTTTTGTATGTAAGAAACAGGGACATAAAGAAATTGATTGTACGAGTCAGTATTGTCAGCGATGTGGTGTATACGGGCATGGGCGAATGTCATGTTCGCAGCAAACGCCTATAAAAAGTTGTCTTAGTGTTAAGTTTTGTGATACACCAATAATTTTAGATACAGGTGGTGGTGGAAGTTCTAGGAACTCATCGAGACTGAAAAGTAACGTGGACCATAAGCGGGCAATATCGATTGTTAATAGATCAAGTGTTTCATTATCAACTTTGACAGACCAACATTTCGCAAAGTATTTAAGTAAATAAATAAAAAATTGCAAATGGCTGTGGGAATTCTAACATAACATATTCTTTCCCTTCTCATCCCTCCCTTTTGTTTTATACATATCCAATATTGCTGTTATATGGTAGGGATTATCGTAAAATGGCGAATTTAGCTGTTTGATTGGTTAGAAATAACACCAAGAGTCTGATTGGTTAAAATGTCACAATTTGAGTTTTTGTTAAAACCAAAAAATAATGAAATCGATTCTACATGATTGGTAATTGGTAATTAGAATTTCGATAATGTAATCTTCAATTGTTTAAACAAGCCAAAATTTGGCGGTTATCCCTTACATCCATAAAAAACCCAATAGGTTTAAATCTGTTGGATTTGAAGAAATCTTTAAATTACTTTTTGAGGTCCTCTTTTTAGAATTTCCTTTTTAAATCATAGCCATATTTAAGGCTATTTGAATTTAACAGTATAAATCCCTTCAAATTAACAAACACGTGTTCATCTTGTAAATTTTCTGTTTTTTAAAGAAAGAATTATTTTTTATCTTATGTTATTTGTTATTTGTTATTTCCATATATTTGCATTATGCGCTCAGAAGGTTTAGCCAACTAGATTTGGTTAATGGTTAATGGTTTGCACTTATACAATGGAACAGCCATGTAAAGGACTTTGACTTAAGTCAGACCTAGTATTTTGTCAGCTACTGTTATTGCCCAACGATAGTTATTAAGCTCTCACGAAAAGCTTTGAGTAGACACTCTACTCTACCATCCATGTTCCCCATCCATTAAGTATCTCACAGAGACTATGCTTAAAACTTATATGAATGGAAGTGTGTTGGAAGATGGTTTTGTTAATAATTTTGTAGCATATAAAAAATGTAATATCAGGGTTGGTTCTGGGGCTGGAAAACCATGGCAGTTTTTCTTGTATGGCTGGAATTTAGCCATTTTTTGGTGATGTGCAGTACCAACCCTAAATATGTAGTTACACAAATGCTTGCTGATAGTGTAAACTGTTCAAATGTTTTAGATTATTTTGTTAAATCTTATCACATTTTCACAATAAGTACCATGATGACATTCAAGATGACAACTTAACCTGACACATGTTGACAAGTAAAATGTCGACATAATACACCATTAAAATATCAAGTTTTGTGATGGTTGGATATTCCAATGCCCTTCAGTCTGTTCCAAAATTCTTTTCACCTGTAGTTTTTTCTCTATTCTGGTATTTCAAGTGGTCTGACTAGTATTATTATTCTGTCTCAAATCGAATTTCCTACTATTACGGTCCTGGAAAATCGCATTCATTTATTTTACACCAATGAATGAAATTGGTGTATTATTTTTCCAAGCAAAACAGATTGGAAAATAACATCGGTTTTTTGATTCATTCTGTATTCACACAGACTACTAAAATACTGATAAAGTTAAAAAGTGGGGAAATTATTTGAGGCCAACTTTCCAAATGTCTGCAAAATCTTGGGTTCTATTGTAGCTCTTTTTTTGCGAAATTTGGTTACATCTTCCTTCTTCTCAAATGTTAAAAGTGTGCTGTAAAAATCAGAATAAATGAAATTTTGAAATTTGATGTTTTATTTAATTCAGAAGATGATTTTGATACATAACATTCATCATAATTGCTGTAACAGACTGAAGAGACATGCATGAAGAAAGATTGAAAAAATGTACAAGGTTTTATTTATGGTGCTTTGTTATGGATCATCTCAAAACTTTGTATAATTTAGACTATTGATTGGTTGAGTATTACATCATCAAGATCATGATTGGTTCACCTCAAAACGTTTTCATCATTTTGAGTTTTAACAAAAAATCAAATGATGAAATTTTGATATGAACCAATCAGAAAATTACATCTTGAAGATTTTGATGGGTTTACATAGAGAATTTTATTACGAGGTTTGCGTTTTAAACATGATGACATTTCGTAATAAATCAATTAGTATTCATCATGATGTAATTTTTAACCAATAAAATTGCAGATTTGCTCATAACTTAAATTTCCCATTTAGTGAAATCTTGATGATTGGTTCTCTGAAAAGCGTCCATCACTTTGAGTTTCGTGTATAGATTATTTTTTCATTTTCAACATATTTCTTTGTTGACTGTATGTTTGGTTTTAGCCAATGAAATTGCAGATTCACTTATAAATTGCCGACAATCCCTTCTTCTACTAATACTAAATTTATTTCATATTTTATTTCCCATTTAGTAGTTAAATCCTGTAAAATAATAATAGTTGTGAGATGGGGCAACAAGTGGCTAAAGCAAAGCGTACTGTTCGCACACCTCAAGCTTATGTTGGTACCCTTGAGCAGGCTCTTGAGAGAAAAGCAACTGCACCTCGCCATCCATCCACTGTAAAACAATTCGAGAAATTAGTTGCAGCAAATCCAAATTTCAAAGTCTCTGTACAAACAAAGAACGAAGAGTTACATAAACGACTTGAAAGCGTACGTGTTGATTCACAGGGAGCAGCACCAGACATGATCCTTAAAGCCGTACAAAAGAAATTAGAACATCCGCGTGACGGACGATTGACGTTCGATGAAATCGAAGAACTGTTTATTAAACATAAAGTTCAACCTGAAACATGGAATGAAGCACTGATTGCGGAGAAATATAAACTAGAACCGAATGTTGTTGAAAATCTGTTGAAATATTACGGTGCTTTTTATATTTATAAGGGAGAAGAGAAAAGTATTCTCGACGCATCATTCTTTCTTAGTAAACCAGATCACTTGAATCCGGTTTTACAAGATGGGAAGGGTAAAGATGAATGATGATTTAAAACATTTATTTTTCTGTACTGGGTGAAAAAATTTTGAAAATTACTATACATACCAGGCCCTAATTTAAGTAAATTTAAGTTCAGACATCATCTGACCCTATGCTTCATAAAAAGCCCAAAATATACCAATCTTAAACAAAATATTGGAATAAACTCTCAAATAGTGCCCTTCTGATGAAAAACAGACGATGCTCTACTTATCTAGATTAAGGCCTGCATGCATAATGGATTTTTACGTGGTTTCTTTACAAAAAATGACTAGATTTCCAAAAATAATGAATGGGATTTTAACATGATTAGATAAAAAGGGATATCGAAAATTCATGGTTTGATCCTTTATCAAAACATGTACATTATTTTCAGACTCATCTGTGTAGGCTTTTTCTTTTTTTTTCTCTTCTGTTTACTTTTTGTTTACTAAAAGATTGAAGAAATAGATTGCTGGACCTTTCCAGGGCCACGTTGCCTTGTTTGTGGACTCACTCTGCTCGTTTCATAGATCCCCCTCTTGCTTCAGATGTTCAGAAAAATCTTTTTTGTCTAAAATCATGTCTGTGTAAATCTTCCATTGAGAAGTAATCAAGAGTAACCACGTCTGATTTGTCTTGAGTTTTTGAAGCAGAGGAAAGAGAGGAAATGAAATTATTTTGTGTACCAACTTGTTTGAATTTATATTTTGAATTGTAAATATTTTATTTTATCACATTATATATAACTTTATATAATGTTGTGAAGAATGCAATGAACGATTGAAATCAATTATGTTGTTGTCACTAGAATAAAACTTCATCCCTAAAAAAGGCTTCAAAGGTTCGGAAAAATAATTGTTTTAAAATATCAAGGTCAGCAAATAATGGCCGTCACTCAGGGTTGGGAGTGGGAGGGGTTCATTAAGTACAAATATTGAGTTTCATTTCTCTTGATAGTATATTAATATAATTTCAAAAAGGTAAAAATCTAGAATTTCCATAATTGAATTGTTTGTTGTGGTTTTGTTATGGTTTTATGTTCTGATATATAGAATGCTTAAAATGTTTCACCAAATGTTGAATAATCTGGTCAACATGGACACGAATTCCTCTCAAAAAATTTTATTTTAGATTGGTTGAATATTACATTATGAAGAATCTCATTGGTTGATTTCAAAATGTCACAATATGATGTTTTCTTCAAGTCGAAAATGATGATATTATTTTGAAATATCTGGAAGGAATTAAGCTCTTGGGAAAGGTGCGTGTGTGTGTATGTGTGTGTGTGTGGGGGGGGGGGGTTCGGGGTGCTGGGGATGGTGATGAGGCAATTGGACAGAGTTAAAATCCCCTGAGCATGGTTGATTTTATTTGACATACTATCAGTTTACATTATATTTTGTAATAGACACTATAATTTTCTTTGTTTTTTTTAGTGCTCCCCTTCCATCAACACTTATGTTTCAGTGATAGAACACATTACTCAACCACTCATGGAAGTGGAAAAAATAAATGTCAATTTTTCTGGTTACGCATTAGCTGAAATCTTAAACCGAGCCAATTATTCTAAGAAAACAGAGGAGGGTTTACTCTTTGGTGATAGCCAATCAGAAGCTGTTGAAAGTATCAGTGACACAACACAAGATGGTATATGTAAAACTACGAATATTGTAGTCCAAGACAGTACTCAGTGCAAACACAGATTTAGTTTTTATGACCAACTTGGAAAGATTTGTGAAGATAAATTTACATCTATTGATAAAGCACGAGAAAAGCAGTGTATTGGTTTCTATTTAATTCGTCGTAATTTAAAATTTGCTCTATCCTTACGTGAAAAAACTATTATTCAAAACCTACTTAAAAGTCCAGTTTTTCATCACAAATGGTTATTGTTTTTCATTATGGAACCATCATACGAACGCAAAAAAGCCACGTTTGATGTCAACTATAGGAGTTATGTATGTGAACTTAGAGATAATGGTACAACATTTACTCCAATTAAATCTGAAATTATCGATCTAGGTGAAAACTTTCAATCGACATATAAACACAAATCGTTATTAGTTTCCAAGAAAACAGATAGGTCAACAAAAATGATGAATATGCTGCAAGATTATACAGAAGACAAGTTTTTAACGGATACAGGTTCAGTGGGAATTGCTGATAATTCGTACAGCATGTTTTACAAGACTCTTTTATTGATGACGAACCTGCAGGAGGAACTAATATCGTGTAACCAGGAGATCGAAAAGTATAAAGATGAGATTGATATGTTAGAACAGTGTCGTGAGATGGATAGCATGGATACCTCATCTTGATGATATTTGGTGGGGTCAAATTATGGCTAATTCAATATTTTGAATCGTTGGAAATTACATCGTCAAGATATTGATAAGTTCATGTAGAAGCATTTTCATCATTCTTAATTTTAACAAAACATCAAATTGTGACATTTAAAATTGAGCAAATTAGCTTCCTGATGATGTAATCTTTAACCAATAAAACGACCATAATAGCTGAAATTTGGCAATAAGTCCTAAGATTTTACATTTTTAGTAACTTTTATATCAGTTATAGGGCATTGGTCATTAGCTTTATATTCCCACTTTTACAACGACTTAATGATCATTGCTCATCTTCTTTGCACTTTAGAGTGACTATGGGTTCCTCTACTCAGTCTCAATTAAATGATCTTTTTATGGGCAGTTAATCTCTTCTTGAGGCAATTTTTTTATGATGGTACTTCAATGTATAAAATATCCATGACCAAAGTTTAGAATTAATGTTTAGAATTAATGATTGACGGCTTCTAATCTAACAACAAATTTTATCAAGGAACAAGAATAATTAGGTGCTGTAAAGGTTCGTCTAGAGACCCCAAACTGAAAGTATTTTTAAAAGAGTCTAGGCAAAGATCCATAGTTGTAATATTTGGTAATGAGTAAATGAAAACAATATCGACTTGCTGATGTTTCAGCTGCGAAGCAGCAGGACTAAAAAATTAAAATACATTAATTAGAATTAAAACTAAAATATTAATTTTTATTTTCACTAAAAAGGCATTCAACTAAGAAAAAAACTCTATAGATAAGAGAAAAGTTGCAGATATTATTTCTCAATTAGTTTTTCAAGAACCTACAAATAGTCTAGTAGTAGTCTGAAGAATATTTACTGGAAAAAATTATGAAGACTAGCTTAGATTTAAATCTCAGGTCAAAAAAGGGCTGAAATTTTAGACCTTGTGCAAAAACTTACATAGGAGAAGAAGAATAAAATTAGACATTTATTAAGGCCATGTGCCGATCAATTGAAAAGGACTATTTGTCAGATTTTTTACCAAGGCTCATTATTAAGAGGTAAGAGTTTTCATTTGAATAAAAATATACGACTTTAACTTTTATTTTATATTTGTTTCCTTATCTAATGTAACAGTTTCTTTTTGCAGTGATTTTGTATTCGAACATTATTGTTAAATTTCATTTTTTCGTGTATAACATAGCATTTATCTTTTAAAAATGTTGGAAGCTGCTGAAACCTATTCTGGTCCTAGAAAAGTGAAAATTGTAAGATGATTTTTTTCAATATTTGATGTAGTCGTGAAGATTTTGATAAAAAGGAAATAGGATCACACTTTCATTTATTTTGTTGGTTACTTTTTGTTTCTCTATTTTAGCTTTTATTTGTTATAGTATCCTCGATTTATTGTTATTTATTAGAGGGAAAGAAAGAATTATATGCTGTACATAATTTTTTGTTCATTTGTTTCCTGATTTTTGAATGATAATTATTTTATGCTCTGAGTTGGCTTGGCAAGATTTAATGAGATTTGGATATAGATTTCTTGATATTTTAGTCATTTTAAGCAGAAGTAAACACATTTATTTTACGTAAAACAGTCCTTATCTGATATTATTAATAATTTTACCTTACTCATATCACAAAAACAAGGTAAAAATAATAATTTGGAATTTTGGTGGCTGTCGCATCTTAAAGTAATTTTGGCCAGAATGTTTAATATTGTCAGGGAGGTTAAGTCCAGCATATTCACTGTTGAAACTAAGGGGAATTTAGCCACAAATTTCACAAATAGTAGGGAAGGATTTAAATTCCAGTCTCTTCTGTGAAGTCTCGTTGTTTTTGGTCTATTAAGAATTAGATTGGTCAGAGGAATCTTGTTTGGCTGAAAATAGACTTTAAGGCTAACGACAGTGCTCCCAGTATCATAAATTCCCTAAATGCTCGAAAATCTCAAGATATCAAGATTTTGTCTTAAAATATCCTAAAATTTAATGAATTCCTAAACGTATTTCACAATTTTTAAACATTTATTTTATC
>JAUKPT010004751.1:0-10893 GCA_032273505.1 Nanomia bijuga
ATTTCTCTACTAATTACGTGAGATAACTGAAAAAATGAGGATTTTTTGAAATGATGACCTAATTCAAAACAGACCCACATACAAACTTATTTTTTGCTTGTTTTTGGTTGTTTTTGTTTTTGTTTTTGCCAGAATATTGACTGTTCATCAAATTATACCAAATTTAATGATAAACCTTTAAGGGATAGAGCCATAGAGAGTTCAATGAAGATCTTTTAAAATAAAAATTTCAAATTTCAAATAGCATAGGAGCTGTATTCGAAATGTTTTCTGTTGTATAACCTAACCATAATTGTATGAATGTAATGATTAGAGAAAAAACAGATAAGTTTATTCCATGTAAGAAAGAAAACAATCTACGTAATTTGGAATAAAGAAAAATGATAAAAACAGAAACACATAAAACAATAAAAGATTAAGAAAATCTATAGCTAAAAATATATTCAAGCTTCTATAAGATAAATGATTATGGCTTACTTCCAGCCTCCCTCACACTTTTTCCTTCTTAGATCAAACCATTTTTCTACAATATTTTTATCCGTTAGCACAGTACCAGGACTATCGAGTAAGTTAATTGTTTGACTGTTCAATGTTAGTTGTTTTTGGTACAAATTCTCAACTATACCATCAATAGTTTTATTCCAATCAGAAGAATTAACTTTCAAAAAACATAATGAAGCCTCCAATATAAAATGTTGAATACTAGTCATGACAGGTGGGTCATCAATTTCCTCTTTGTTCAAAAGGTATTGCAAAAAAGTTGTTTCACTTGAATCATTTACTGTCATATTGTGAGCAAATCTTTTTCTACGCTTATTCGAGGGTTCAATTGTGTCTTTATTATTACCACAATGCTTACATTTGCAACTAGATGAACAAGACTTTTTCGACCTCAAACATGAACATCTCATATTATTAGCACAATGTTTCTTTTTCTTAGTCTTTTTCGTCTCACCAGATTTTGAAATTGGAGCTTTATTTCCACAAAAACAGCCGTTGGTATTCTCATCCAGTTTTTCATTACCAACCAGTGCATGGAAGGATTTTGTCTCTACATCAAAAAGAATGAACAATGGTTGATTTATAGACCAATCAGTAGGTAGAGCAGGAAACATTGGCAAATCACAAACTGTTGACACAATTATGATGGGCAGGTTAAAAATAAGTGAGACTGCAGATGGTAACTGGTGAGAGAGTTCATTGAACCCAGGCATATCAAGTAATGACTCTACACTTTTAGACTCAATTTCTGTGAGCTTGTAGAAATCCTTACGAAAACCTTGCAATTCATTGACAATTAAGTCCTTCAATTCTTTTTGCGCATCACTATTTCCTTTGACTACAGTTTCTATGAAACCCTTCAGATGAGTAGGCAGCTTTAATTTCAAAACATCATTTAACAATGTTTCAAAAGCAGAGAGGAAGCTTCCATCTTTCTTAACAACTTTCAATTCCATTGCCTCAATAACACTTTCTAATAAATTTGTAGAAAATGGTTCGTGTAGGAATGCTAAGGAAAAATATTGCTTACTGGTCCATTTCTTAGATGGTAATGTTGTAAATCCTTGAAATCGATTGAGTTTTGCAGATAATTCCTTAGGTATCTTGCCATTCATATTATGCAACATGGATGCAAGGGCAGAGATTTTGGATGCATCTATAATATATAATAAGTAGACATCAATAGAAACAAATCTTAGCAAAACTGACAAATGCAAAGGCATGATACAAATTTGAATGATTTGTAGAAAATCTCAGAGAAACTTTACCTTGAAAATATTCTTCTTTACCTGAAAATATTCAACTGGTTGGATATGAGTTGGAATATAGTTCAACTTACATCTTGTTAAATAAGGTCTCGACCCATCAGCATCAGCATTAGCTTATGGAGAAAATATAAGTCACTTTATATCAATTAATAAAGTAAAAACAAGCAAGCTGGAAATGGACCCGTTAAAGACTCAAAGCTCACAAGTTGATATCATAAAGTCAAAGTTCATGCAGATAAGCTTAACGGCTCATTAGTTGAACTAAGGGGTATACAATTTCAGGTGGGGGTTGAGAAATGCAGGTAGGGATTATTTCTTTATGTGAGGGTTTATTATTGTAGGCGGGGTTTCGATAGATTAAGTATGAAACATCAAAAACCCACTACATTTCTAAAATCATAAACTAAATTCCAAGTAGTCAAAATTTTTGGCACTTGGTGATCATTGATTTATAGAATTAGGTAAGAGTGAAAAATAAATGAAATTTGAGATGAGGGAGGATTTCTAAGTGGGGGTAAGCCTTTGTAAAGATTAAAACATTGTAAAAATAATATAAATGGGTAATTCTTCTGGGAAAATGTCTAATAATGGAATGGTATTAACTGTATAGCTATATTTACCAACAAAATTAAATGTAAAATGGAAGAAGAACAACTTAAATCCTTAGAAAATCTAATTAAAAAAATCAGTAGCGATATTGCTGATAATCGAATTGATTTCAAAACCTTGTTGAATAAACTTGAACAACGCATTGAATCCTTATCTTTCAAAGTCTAGGATTGAGAAAGACTTCTAACCAATAATAATGCAAGAATTCAAATCAATTCCAATAAAATTGAAATCGTCAATTTTGTGATCCAAATAAACAACCTCAAGAAAGAAAATGATAGTCTGAACAAAAAACTCAACGAATAGATTTTTCGCAACATGCAAGAAACTCTCATTTTTGATGGAATTAAGGGAGGAGATGAACGCACGTGGGCAAACACGAAACACCAGCTTGCCACCACTCTGACGCATCTAGAAAACAAGTATGTACGTGACAAAGAACAACGATGCACACACAATGATTTTTATGGTTACATTGTGCAAGCTCATAGAGGTACAAAAGGAAAAAAAGACGAAAACAAAATCTATGCCAAGTTCAATGCATCTGATATTGTCGACCATATAAAGGAACTTTCATTTACTAAAAGAAAAATTTCTATCAATCAGATGCGCTCTTCGATGATAAAAAACTGACTTTACGAAGGGAGGCAGGAAATCAAGATTCTAAAGCAGTCCCCTGAGAGTCAAAACTGGAGAATGCATATAAATGACAGATATCAACTCATGGTTAAGAAGGCAGGAGATCAGAGGTATAGCTTACACAAACAATTTTGATTTGCATATTTTCTTGTTATCTTTTCCCTTTCTTTGTTTTGTGTTCACTCTCCTTTTCTTAGAACTTTTCCAGCTCCCTCCCTAGCTACTTGTTCCCTGTTAATTGAATTCCTTCTCTTCGAGTTTCCATAAGACAATTTACCCCAGTTTGTTTTTTGTTTTGCTCAGGTTGAAAGAATATTTTTGTCTCTTGCTTGGAAAAATTGTTGAAATTCTTGCATTGCAGGAATCCCTTGGGAAATGGAGGAGCAATTGTAAGGACAGATTCTTTTTTTTTGCAGCATGATTCAAAACTGGACCAGTTTTGTTTTGTTTCTTGTTTCTACTGTCTATTATTGTTTTGTTTCTTAATGTGAATAAAATCAACTATGCATTAGAAGTCCTCTAAACGCTAGAAATTTCCAACTATGATCCAAATCGTCTAGAGTTGTAGCACCGACAAACCCTGTATTGAATCAGCGATTTTCTAAATGCTTGGACGTCTTTGCAGTTGTTCCTTCACAAGTTGACTTACTTGAATAACCTTGTGTACATTAAATTGTTATGTGTACATTAAATCGTTGTTTTTTTCATATAGAAAACATTGCATAAATTCGCATATGGAAATTATTGCAGTGATCTAACAAATAAATTTGCAGCTAGATTACTTTACTAAGTTGGCCTGTTGCTCAGATAATTCTGATGAATATTTCAAAGGGAAAATTCGAGGGATACTCACTCTTCAAGATTTCTGTGTAAACATAAGAATTTTCTGAAAATCTAAATAGATTCCCACTAATCTCGGGAATAGTGTACGAGATTTCTGGCGAGTGATTTTCCTCTTGGGGAAATTTTCTTGGGGAAATCTTTGTCAGCAAAAATTTTGCCTCTTAGAGTGCACATAATTTGAAACTTTCCCCAGGTAGGAAAGAATAATTAAAATTCGTAAAAGTTCTTTCAGCGAAAAGTCAAATTTCTATTTTAT
The DNA here is from genome assembly GCA_032273505.1 of Nanomia bijuga. Taxonomy (NCBI): domain Eukaryota; kingdom Metazoa; phylum Cnidaria; class Hydrozoa; order Siphonophorae; family Agalmatidae; genus Nanomia; species Nanomia bijuga. The sequence goes on from JAUKPT010004751.1 coordinate 4,117, forward strand.
GTTTCGATACTATTTTTTGCAAGAAAGCCTAAATTCTTTAAAATAGTTCATCCATTAAGAAAAATAAACTGCATTTAAACTGTTTTTATAGGTAAGATTTATTCTAAAATTGAAATTTGCAAAATTTGAATTAGAGAAATTTCGCGTTTCTCCATCATTGCAAATTTTTTCTGCCCGCAAAACCTTCTATCCTTGAAACATTGCACTTGTGTGTATCTTGTCTTCTGCTAACCGTAACTATCTGAAACAGCACCCCCTCGTTTCTGGAATGGGGCAGGGGTTCTACATTTAAATTTCCTAATCAAGTTCTAGTACAAGGTTGCCAAATTAGCACATTTTGATGTCTTATCTCGCCCTCAACATCTTTCAACACCTGACATAGTATGGGCTGGTTTTCAGCCCCTCTTAAAAGCCAAAAGTAGTAATGAGCACCCAGCGAGCTTTTCTTTCGGATAATTATGTTACACATTCCCTGAGATCTTATGAACTGCGAGGTTATTTCTTCTACTTTTGTTTATTTTTATTTTTCTTATTTTTTGCAATGACCATACCTTTACCTTTCTAGAATTATTAGACTCCTCCCTACATCACATTGTCGTAGTAATGAGAATTCTATTAATTCTTTGCATCTTCATAATGTGTGTCATTTTTTTTGATATTACCACTTTTCCCTAGGTTTATAATTCTTCTATTACTTCTTTGTGGAGATATCTCGCGGAATCCGGGTCCTAATCCAATGACTGGAACTCTTTTTAACTTCATGTGCTGGAATTTGAATAGTTTATGCAAAGACTCTTTTGCCCGTAGTTAACATAATATTGTCACTAACATGAAGTCAATAATGCCTACGTCACTCCACATTGAAATAGAACAAGTCTATGATAGTCTACTTGTCTATTTAAGATAGGCTTGTGTTTTGATATGAAGAGCGATTTGTGAATCTTCCTCTTCAGCCAAAGTGGTCATCGATGTTGTTCTGTAGAAACTTGGATGGAGCTGAGTACTGCCTTGAGTCGTGGTGTTGCTTCCAACGTTCCGCAACAATCTGTTTTGTTTCACCAATTTATGATATTTCTGGCTTTGACAAACTAAACACTTTGTAAATAAGATTAGCTCTGCATTTGACTGGATCTTTCAGCTTAAACAGACTCTTAATCGCTTTTGTATTCCGAATGATAATAACTTGATAGCTAATACCAAAAAAGGCTTTGAGCTTCTGTAAAAATACCTTTGATACTTGATCATTTTTATCACAAAGCGGGAGCATCAGAATAATTCTTTGTTTTTCATTTAGTGACATTTTGTTGTTGTTGTTGTTGCTCGTGGAAAACAACAAGTAAACTATTAAAATACTGAATAGGATAACCGGCCTAGTGATATTTGTCTTTGATAGTTCATATTTCATCATTAAAGTTTAAGCTAATTTTCTTAGCTCATTCTTTATAATATTACTTTGAAATTTTAGACGACCAATGAGTTGGTAATTTTTTATTTCGATTAACGCTAGTTTCATAGACCAAATTTGATTTAGTATCATGGAATTTTTCCAGGTTTCTTTCAACAGTAAATTTGATTTTAGGATGGTAAGAATTCAGCTTGTCTAACAAGGTGTCTTTCTGACATTTCTTTTTTCTGTTGAAAATATCATCAATAAATCTTTTAAAAAGAATCAGACGTTCTGGATATACAACATCTTTCTCTAACATTGTCATCAAAATTCCTGATGTCGACTGATAATGGATTCCCCATCGAACAGTCGCCAACCTGCTTATATATTCGACCATTAACTGAAAAAAGACAATAAGATGTAATCCTTTCAGAAATCTTTTCATAATGAGTCAACTTTTACACAATGGATTTAATCGTTTTTTCACGCAAATTTCATTTAGAATGTAATCAATTGTTGTATAGCAGGAATATTAGTAAAGACCGATTCTACATCATATAAGATTTTCCTCTAAGATTTTTGGAAATTTTTGAGTATCTTGAATAATGTATTTACCGTCATTTAGAGGGCTGACATAATTTGCTATAACTTGTGCTGTAAAGTATGTCATAGTGCCGTATTCGTCCATGATAGGTCTTAGTTTTAGCTTATCAACAGTAATTTCGTTGTACCTTGAGAATTTGTGTATCTTGGCTGAGCCAAACTTTCTTGCCAGTCTATGCGCAGCAGAGTACATTTTTGTTATAACTCGGATGATCTTTGAAATTTCTATAGAGAAAATCTATGAAGGTTTTTAAATCGTTCAATGTGGAATCTTCACTTTTGATATATGTATTTTCAATACCACTATTAATCATTTCATACATTTTAGATTCATAATCACTGTATCATAACGTAAGCTGTCTCCTTGTCACCTTGATATGATGATATAATATGATAAGTATTTCTGGAATGAAGGCAAAGCCTGTACATGCAGACTCATTATCTATAATTATCTATTCTACTCCAGAAAGTCGAATTGCTCTTTTTCCCAATACTTGTCGATATTGTATTTGAAGCAGTTTAAAGATGTTGAATCGACAATCCATGCTAGTAATTGGTACCACGTATAAACAATTCTTTGAGAAAATGCATTTATTCTAACAAGTTTTTCTGCTCGACCTTTAGCTATCTTGTGTCGGTGCCCACAAGTTGATAATAAATAACTCTCTTGCTCATCAAAGCTTGTAACCTCTCTTTATATGGTAATATCTTTAATAAATATACTAGTTTAGTAGCTTGTCATTGAACTTTCTCAACTGACCTTATATCTCCTTTGTAAAAAGGTCCCCAAATGGTGTTGCCATATTCTAGGTGTGGTCGCACCAATGTCTTAAACAGTGTTGCAACGGTTGTTTGATCTCTAGATCTGAGATCTGAATGATTTTTTAATCAATCCTAGAATTTGGTTAGATTTTTTCACAACACACTTAATGTATGGCTGTGGAACCTGAAGTCTTTGTCTATTAAAATGCAAAGGTCTTTTTCTTCACACGTTGACTCTTTACTATCCATATAGAAGGATTTGCATGGATTCTTTAGTCCAATATGCAAAACTTTGCATTTAATTACATTGAATGGAAGCTGCAATTTCTTAGACCACTTTTAGAGAGCTGTCAAGTCTGTTTGCATAATATTGTTGTGCTTGCTTAAAACTCGATGATAAATTTTGCAGTTATCTGCGAGGAGCTTACACATATTATGCATCATCACGATTTAAGGACTTCTATCTACCCCATTGCGTTGAAAGAAGCTAATGTGACACCTAACTTCAAAAAGGGCGATAAAAAGTTGATCAAAAACTATCGCCCGATATCTCTGCTGCTGCTTTGTGGAAAGATCTTTGAAAAAATCATTTTTGAACATTTACAGTACAGACTGTGCCAAACTATACACTTTTTGCGTGTACGCATACAAGCAAGCGTATGTGCATATTTTTGAGTGTATTTATGAGCATATTTTTTTATGTAAAATACGCTACCATACTAAAATTATGCTAACATTCTAAAAATACGTTCACATATTCATATGTGAGCGTGTTTGAAATATATTACTATGATCTGCTCAAAATAATCAGTATCAATGAATGGAAATAAAAGCTTTATTTTTTTAAGATTTAATTTGAAAAAAGGCCTTTGTTTGGTTCTGTAAACTTATTAGACAATTCAGGACTTGAGATGTCCTCTCTTTCATATGTCATACCCTCACCCCCCAAGAAGTAGTTCAGGTACTGCACAGATAGTTATCATTTGGATAGTAAAATTTGAACTAAACTAAGCACAAATTAAATTCGGCTAATAAGCAATACAACAAGAAAGTGTTGAATGAACAATGTTTTTAAGTACAATAGAAAAATTGATTGAATAATTGATCGCCTTGAAATAGATCCTTCGTTCTTTTACTACGAAAATGATGCAAACGTTCACTCGTAACAGGTGTTAACTTAAAACAAACAAGTTTTATTTAAAAATGCATATTCTATAAAAGAGTAAAACTTAATAAAAAATCGTTTGGGATCGTTTGGGGGCCAGATACTTTTTTCAACTTAGACTTGGACTAAGTCCTTTGAGAAGCCACAAAAATCGACATAACTTTGCTGAAACTTTGAATGATTGCTGCAGTTGTGACATATACTCAAAAACGACAAATCACTTTATAATCAGTTGTCCCCTTTTTGCATTGCATAGAGGGAATTTAGCAGCTACCATTATTAGGATAATCATACCGAACAATCTAAACCACTTAGCAAATTCAAAGGCTTCATACATTTATGGTCACCGTCAGTTTTCTGAGCTTGATAATATGAATATTCTTGAAGCAACTATCAAATACATCAAAGATACAAAGCGTTTCACAAAATAAAAATTAGATGCTCTTTATATTAGCAACTTTGAGCTCCGCCTCCCTCATCCCACCCTTACCATATACAAGTTTTGTTTTATTCTACCTTGATTTTTATTTGTCCTCTTTAGTTTTGTGTAGTGATGTATTAATTTATTTTATTTTATTAATGAAAATGTTGTACATATTTCTAGGAAGCTTTTGCCTGTGACATAATGTACTTGTCACAGCATCTGCAATTTCTTTTTCTAAAAGAAAAAACTATAGATAAAAAATAAAATAAAAAAAAGACTTAACAAGACTTGGAAATAAATTGCTTTCAGTCAAGTAGCAGTCATTTTTAACCATGTCAAATATGTCTATCTAGGGGTAAGATCAAGAAAATGACTAATTAATTAAGGCTAAAGCCCAAACCCGTAATTGTCTTAAATTTGCCAAAAAAAATCCAGTAGATTTTTCAATACCATAGAAATCCAGGATCCAATCTGCAATAGCATCGGTGACCTTTCCCTAAGAAACTAGGCACTGAGTTATGAGAAGAGAATAGGGTAAAAACTTCAAATTGCTTGTATAGCCAATGCAAGCGACAAAACTAAAGATGTTCTAGTGCTGAGCAGTTTCTTTAAAAAATTAAAGCTACTTAAAAGAAGTCGTTAAATATGAAATGTATGACTGAATTATCTAACTAGTGATTATGGCCCATAAAAGTGGTCTTTCATTAGATAGTCAATAACATAATCAGATAGAGAAGATAATAAGGAGACACTTCAATTTGTCAGATCACTTATGCCAGCAACGAAACTAAAACAGTTTCCAGCACTTTCTGTTTAACTTAATGTTGATTTAGATTATTCATGAATAATCAATGACTCAATTATTTAGAAATTTGATAACTTTGAATTAAATGATGGGTAAAACAATTTGAGGTATGCATCTTTTTCATAGCATTTGTAGTTCCTGGAATATATGCTTTAGAGATGTTACCATTTCGTCATAGATAATTATTAATGCCACAAATTCTGAAATATCGATTTTAAAGGTATGTTTTTAATTTGATTCTGAATATGCCAAGAGATTTTTAACAGGATATAAGTTTTATTGAAATTTTTTGAAAAATAAACTAATTACACCAACCATACAAAAATGTTTTATTAAAAATAAAAAATAAGTAAAAAATTATTTAAAATCTAATGGATTATAAAAGTGAAATCAAATCAAGAAATGAAACAAATGAAAACAGTTTTGAGGTATCCAGAAGATAAAAAATTTAAAAAATTAAATTATCCACCTAGATAAAACCTAAGCCAAGAATAAAGGTTTTGCACAAACTAAAAGGGCAGATTGGCTTCCAGAGATGTATTTCCTTTTTGAAATTGAGAAAAGGGAATTTTTTCAATTCAGTTGGAATATTAGACCAAATCTTTGGACTAATGAGAGAAAGGAATTCCGTTTCCCAAGACTTTGTTATCACGTTAAAAGTTTTAAAAATATTTTCCTATCGAAACTTGAAGTTTGGTTAGGTAGGAATAACATGCCTCGTTATTTCTGTTGAAATGGAATATGTAACTTTGTAAAGTTCAATTCCAAGACTTTGGATATTTCTTTCATAGATAGTAAAAGCATTATCCTTTTTTAAGAGTTCATCTAAAGTCGAATCTTCATCTTGGTATATGAGTTTCAAAGCCCTATAGTGGATTTTATTTAGTATGTTATTAAGTTTTATACTGTTTAACATCCATACTAGGGGGCAGTAATCAAATTGTGAGAGATATTTTCCTTTGCTGAGAAGTCATATAATTAAAAGCTTGGGATAGTGCGAGAAGCTTTTGTGAAGCTTTAATGCATGGGGAAGTAACATGTTCATTAAAAGTGAGTTTCCTATCAATCTTTATGCCTAGTTTTTTTAGGGAAATAGATTTTGATTGAATTGTCATTAACGTCAATGGTTAAATCATCATTTGTATCACTTAAAAGTAGATGAAATTTTTGAGGATTAGCACATAATCCATTGTGTTTAAACCAGTCTAGCATTAATTTGGCTTCAATTTCTAACTTATTTAAAGCTTCAAAAGTTTTTTCACTTATAGATAATGGTGAATTTTCATCAGCAAAATTGACTGTATCAAGGATTAGAAAGAGAAAAACATCATCAGAACTATAATCAAAAGATTTAAGGACCAAAGATTGGTCCTTGTGGAACACAGAATTCAATAGGACTGAAGTCCAAAACTAGCATTTAACTTGAAGCATTGGAACCTTCCAGTTAAACAACTATTTATTAGTTTTAGTGATTGATGGTCAAAACCATAAGCTTTTAATTTTGAAATCAGTAGTAGGCAATTAAAAGCCTTAAGAACGCGATCATTAACCTCTGCACAAAGTGTGCCATACCAAAAATCAGTGAAAATGTTTTTTTGGCAATATCTCTGGATATAATTCCATATTGGCCA
>JAUKPT010004752.1:0-10893 GCA_032273505.1 Nanomia bijuga
GTTTAAACATGATATTCCCAGTATGAATAGAGCCAAATATGTGGAGTCGGTTTTTTTTAGCTTGATCTTGCTTTGACCTACTTTTAACTACTTTTAAGTACTTCATATTTCATCAAATAATTGACGAATTTCTTTCTCGATTGATTTATAATGATCTAGTATCTGATAACAATGTGTTCTGAAAGTTTCAGAACCACTATACACCCGGAAGGCACTTTCCGTGAAAAGACCTGCACGATGTCTAGGCCTATTAGTAAAGAACGCCATGATACGGCCTGATATGTTAAACTTTTAAATTCACACACATGATCTTATGACCGGTTAGGGGTCTCGTGCCAGAAATATAAAAGTTTCGGGGAAAAATAGCGAAAATATGGGCAGTTTCGTTTTTCACTAAATACCCTCTAAACGCTTCATTCCTAATTTCTAAATGTCAATAATTTGCATACATATTGGGATATTCTAAGTCCAGTTCTGTACCAAATGTTATCGTCTCATCGTACCGGAGCTAACGCTCTTTTTACACAACAGTATATAAATACATTTTGATAATTGGTAATGGAGTAATCAACTGAATTTGTAAAGATTATATATGAGAGACCTTTTTACCATAATACATGCATTTCGAACAAAATCGTGAATTAAATGAATCAAAATGCTATTAGAATGCAAAGCAAAAATCAATGCATCAATAGAAGAAAAACCCGAGACATTTTTGAGAAACACTTTAAGTCTAACGTGTCTATACAACATCATAAATGCCATCGTTAAATTTTATAGTAATAACACCGGGCGCTGCAATAAATGGAGTACTTAAGAGATGACCCTTATGATACTGGATGGACTATAATAACATTTTTCTACGCAACTAATTACCTTTACTACAAAATAAATTGTATATTGTAAAAAAATAATTTATTGAAATAAAACACGTCAACTATTTGCTTTTTGATACATGCCAACCCCCTGAATTGATGCTAAAATTTGTAAGTTAAAATCGAGTATTAACTGCACGATTATTATGATGACTAATAACTAATAATTTTTTTTTCGTTTAAAATCTCATGAAAAATAAGAACCGAATATAGTATATTCATATAATTTGGTACACAACTGAACATAGGATATATCCATATGTTTGCGAAACCTTGACAATTGGAAATCAAAAATGACGCGGTTAGATGGTATCTAAAGCCAAAAAAGAAACTGTTCATATTTGCCCTATTTTTCCCCGAAAATTTTTTACTTTTAGCATGAGACCCTTAGGGGTGTGAAGTTAAAAGTTTATATCTTGCGCCTTGTTGAGATATTGACCCATCGGCTGTAACATACCAGGCCGTATCTTTTAGCTGGCCGTGGTTGAGCTGATTTTGAATACAGACTATTAATACCTTACATGGTAAATGATATATTTTTCTGATGCATAGCTTAAGACATTTGACTTTGAGCTCTACTCAAAAACTTATAGGATGGTCAGTACCAAATTACCATATGATTATTGGAATACTGATAACAATTTCTTGGCTAAAAGAAGAAAAATATTTAGTCACAATCAAGAAAAAAATAATGTTTTCTTTTTCTTCGGGATTTATGCAACTCTCAATGAACCTTTTGACCATTTGACATCTTTCATTTTTTTTCATCGTAGCTAACTTGATCAAAGCAAACAGCGCAGTTGAAGTTTTATTAAGAGCTACAAGTAAGTTTTCTTTTATGCTTTCTAATGCCTAATGGTTCGTCTACATTCAAAACTGAATTTGATTTTCAAATAATAATTTTCCAAAATATTTCTGTTGTGATTGATCTAAATATTTCTTTACACATTAAGCATTTACGAAGCTTTTTATGATATTTAGTACTCAGATAGCTGATAATATTGGTGAAAACAAATCCAAAAAATGTACCATATCTATGTTTTGTTCCAAAATTTGAAAAGTTGGCAATAATTTCAATTGTTGAAGAAAGCGATTTGTTTATTCTGATTGCGGTTAATCTGCCATAGTTGTTAATTTTTCAAGCCGTGTGACATAAAATGACACAACTAACACAACTCGATTTCGTTTTTTCATCCTTATGGTAAAGTACCGTGTAAAACGCCGTGCAAAATTTTGTAGAAAACACATTCAGTCTTAACGCATGTTTTTCATTTGCATGTATCACCATTCAAATACTAAGTTAGCCACCACTTATGCTGATTGCGTTAGTAGTTTTTAAAGTCAGATGATTGAAGAATTATGTCCTTGAATTACACCTGCAATAATTCTTTCTTTAAAAAAAAAACAGTTTATCTATAATGGCAAGATCAGACGTAAGTAAGCAACAAGATGATCTATGATATTAATGGACCAATGAAGAGCAACTTATTTATTCAGCGCAGAATAAAACAAGAAATAATCCTTGCAGCGACTAGGGGATAAATTTCCCATTATACGGATGATGGCAAATCTAACTTACTACTGATACTTCAAATCAAAACAAAATTCATCAATATTGATATAGATCCAAAAGACAATCATACCGTTCTTTGCAAATGTTGCAATAACTAGAATTTAGAAAATGTAGGATCTACATGTGCAGTGTTACAACTAGATGTAGAATCAATATCGAGGCTCGTTTTTTAAGCCCTTTTTAGGGAGATTACTACAATAAATGAAACTACCTAACAACTTTTATTATCATCAACTTTCGGCATTTTCATGATAAAATTGCATTTCTTCAAATCCTGATAATAAACATGTATTTCTATCACTTTTTTAGATGAGCGTATTCAAGCAGCACATCAACAATGCGTCAAGGATAAAAAATGCAAACTTTACTGTTATCAAACGCTTCCTCCAGAACAAGCAGCCGCACAATTCATGACTACCCCTCAGTGTTCGCGATACAATTGTTGCCCACCTACAATATAAATTCCCTACTCTAAAATATTAATGATAAAACTTAGTGATATAATTTGAAAAAAATAAATAGATTTATATGATAAAAAGACTGAATCCGATTTTAATGCCCAAATCTTTTTTTTTTTTGAAAGATGTATCAAACTTTAAACGCAACGATTTATTGAAGACTACTTCTAAAGTTTCTTGGAGGGTCTCTTTTTTAGTTTATGTTAAATGGTGAATATCTTTTATAGAGATTTGGGCTTGATGTTGATGTGTACATGCGTTTAACGTAGTATGTACGTAGTGTAGACGTGTAGAAACGTGTCTATGTAACTGCGCATATAACAGTTTTGAAAACTTGGACTTTTGAATACCAAATATTTTAATGTCCATTTAACTATTGTGTTGAAGTCACGTGAAATAGGAAACGAGAAGGAGACAAAATATCTCGTCTCTTTACTATTTTTATGAAGATGGTGTTATATGTGTTATGATCAAAAAGTTTTTCAAAACATACCAACTGTATGTAACAGATAGAAAAGAAGGAACACTTTTATCATACTCAATGAGAAAATCGCAAATCTGTGAATACCATCTTACTAAATAAGACATGGCATGATATGCTTATCTGAAAAAGCATTCATTATGGCTCAACACAATAGAACAATGACGGTAATTGTTTCCACCAGCAATAGTTCAATTTCATTTTTTTCTTTAAAAATCTGCGCTGTTGATTATTTTGTTATTACATTCAGTGAACACTCGACCACTCGAACTAAAGTACACGAAAACATGATCAGATAACGTGTCTTGGAGAGTGTCAAGATTTGAATATAAAACAAGATGATAAACGATAATTAACTATATACGCACGTAATTAAAGCAATTTAATTACTACGGCGTATTTAATTTCTTTTGTTCTTAGATAATGGGAAGCTTACACAAGCATGCAAAACACAATGCAGTCAGCCGCTTTGCGCAGAACCATGTGAGCAACTACCGTGTCGACAATTTGTTCAACAAGTACCACCACTATACCCCGTGAACCCACCGTGTGGTGCGCAATGTGCTCAACCACCATGCATGTCATGTTACTCACCGCCGCCACCAACACCACCGCCGCCGCCACCACCACCACCACCACAACCACCACATCCATGTAGTCCATTGTGTACTGGTTCCCCACCACCTGCACCACAAATGCCCCCTCGACATCCATGTAATCCATCTTGTACTGGCACCCCACCACCTCCACCACAAATGCCTCCTCAACAAACATGTAGTCCATCATGTACTAGTTCCCCAGTACTTCCACCAGAAATGCCTCCTCAACAACCATGCAGTCCATCTTGTACTGGTGCCCCACCACCTCCACCACAAATAGCTCCTCAACAACCATACAGTCCATCTTGTACTGGTACCCCACCCCCTTTACCACAAATGCCTCCTCAACAACCATGCAGTCCATCTTGTACTGGTGCCCAACCACCTCCACTACAAATGCCTCCTCAACATCCATGTAGTCCATTGTGTACTGGTTCCCCACCACCTGCACCACAAATGCCCCCTCAACATCCATGTAATCCATCTTGTACTGGCACCCCACCACCTCCACCACAAATGCCTCCTCAACAACCATGTAGTCCATCATGTACTGGTTCCCCAGTACTTCCACCAGAAATACCTCCTCAACAACCATGCAGTCCATCTTGTACTGGAGTTCCACCACCTCCACTTCAAATGCCTCCTCATCAACCATGCAGTCCATCTTGTACTGGCACTCCACCACCTCCACCACAAATACCCCCTCAACAACCATGCAGTCCATCTTGTACTGGTGCCGCACCACCTCCACCACAAATGTCTCCTCAACAGAAGTTAGCTTCTCCCCAAAGACTTCAACCTCCTCAAACTCCATCATCAATACAATCACAACAAACACTCCAACAACAACAAAGACCACAATCTCCTCTTTCATCTTCAATGCTATCTCAAAAGCAATCACCTTCACCACAGCAACCTCAATTCCCTCAGCCCCCATTAATGCAATCACAACAATCACCACAACAACCTCAATCCCCTCATCCACCATCAATGATATCTAAACAGCAATCACCACCATCACAGCAACCTCAATCACTTCAATCCCAAGCAATGCAATCTCAACAAACACCACCTCCACAAAAACCTCAATCCCTTCCTCCTCCACCATCAATGCATCCACAGCAAACCACCCCACCACCGAAACAACGCCAAACTGCGTCTCCCCTGACGATGCAGCCCTCAAAACCACCCCAATCACCACAACCGCAAACCCCTTCTTCAAGACCCATGTTATCACCACAACCGCCACCGCCACCACGACCTCAACTTCCACCTGTCGAATCGCAATCACCATCTTTTACCCCATATAAGATGAATTGTATACCAAGATGTCTCTTTGATGACCCATGTCCAAAAACGTGTCCAAAAGATTGTTGTGGTCTTTTTAAGCGACATGTTTTAAAGAGAACCAGAACCAATAAAAATGGACATAAACGACATAAACCTTCCCACCCTTAAGTATGATCTTGTCACGCAACTTTTACTTTTAAATCATGCTTTTCCTTTTTTTGATAAAGGGAATAACTCGAAATTATATCTAACGTAACTCTTTGATTTGTTGATAACTTCATGGAAAAGAATCTAATCGGTTCACTCAATATTATAATGGTTTGATTTTAAATGAGACTTCAAATCATGCATGAGATTTTTGTGCTATCCGTCTTGATGTAATTTTCAAGCAATCTAACATCAAATTTAACTATAGGTTTGAGGCAGTCTTTAAAGAAGAATATTTATCATCTGAATAGATCCGTTGCCGCTTTTTGTTTTTGTAACCCTTGCAGCACATGAAAATACACACAACGCAACAAATTCTGTAGAAATATAAATGTGATGTAATTTGGTAATAATGTTTTATATTAATGTGTATTTTTCAATAAAATGATCTTTTGTTTACACAATTAGCATCTTGAATTTTTCCTGTTGTTCTTTATAAACTGATCTTTGCATGTATGATTCCAGAAACAGTGGGCTATTATGATTTAGTTCTATTATGAACACTACTAATTGCTAAAGCAAAATTAAGTCTAGGCTCTTAAAGGTCATATAAACCAACATTATGAATTATGTTTGATAATATCAGATCTGCTTAGAAAAAATTGAAGTAATGTTTTTACTATCTTAATATAAATGATTCTGCATGTTAGGTTATATGGCGGATCTGTTTAAATAATCGCAAAATTTGCAAAAAAAGCAAAAAAAAACAAATATTTTCATTAACATTCAGCATTTATTCAACACTTTGGATGAAATCGTTAATGGTTAATAAGAATATGTTGTTATTTTTTGCTTTTTTCTGCCAATTTTGCGATTATTTTAACAGATCCGCCATATAACCTAACATGCAGAATCATTTATATTAAGATAGTAAAAACATTAGTTCAATTTTTTCTGCAACACGCTGTTTCTTAATACATATTTTAGTCTGTACAATTTTATATCTTTTTAAGGATGTTGGAGTTAAAGTTAAATGTAGTTTAGTTTTATGAATGAAGACTTGGTCTGCAGTAATATAAAGCACAACTGTTAGCTGGAACAATTTGTTGCTTCTATGTAACAACGAATCTTATCACCGAGGCATGGCGGCTGGCTGCATATAATTCCTTGCGCTTTTTAATTACCACTACTTATAGTGATAAAAATCGATAAAAATCGATAAAAATCGGAGATAGTTTTATAGCGTTTTAGCTTATGGAAAATGTATAAGATTTTTAGAATAAAGAAATTTTGAGCATGATTTCAAGTTTAGAACAAGTAGTTTAACGCTTTTTCGATTCTCTGAATTTATCTATAAAAGAAAAATGTAATTTTCAAAGTAAAAAAAAGTTTTTTATTCTTATTTTCAGATATGAGATTAACAAGAGTACCTTTACCCTGGGGAAAGCAAAAATCGCTCTCTGATATTTCAGATGCACGTTGTGGAATATTATGCAGTCAGCCGCCATGTGCGCCATGTGCACTAGCAATCGTACCGATTGTTAAACCAAAAAAACGTCATAAGAAAAAGATGAAAAAGCATTGCACGTTAAAGGCGCGTTGTGATCCTGCTGATAGACCACTGGAAGAACCGTCGCGAACGCTTTTAATGCCGCCGTTACCGCTTCATGGTGGAGATCAACCTTTAGCACCGCAAACCTTTCTCCTTCCACCTTTTGAAATATCTGAAGCCCAAACTCAAGATCATTGTGTGCCACCTGAATGTGCACCCTTTTATGAGCACCCAAATCCGTATGTACCTCCTATTGCACCACCACAGGTTCCTCCTTTACCTCCCAGCCCAGCCGTCCAATACCAACCACCTCAAGTACCCCAAGTCACACAATACCCTGTTCCACCACAAGTTTACCCACAACCTCCTCTACCACCACCTCAAAAACAACAATTTCAGCCGCCACAACCTTTCCCCCAGCAACCCTATCAACTTCCTCAGCAACCATATCCTGGTGCTCCTCAGCAACCTCAACAAATGCTTCCACAACAGCCGCCACTACCATTCCCACAACAGCAACAACAACTACTACCCCCACAACCGCAACAAATACCTCCACCCTTCCAACAACCCATACAAAATGCTCCACCACCACAGGTTCCCGCTGCTTTCCCACAACCAACACCTCTTCAAAACACACTAACCCAGCAGATGCAGTATACTAACTCTGTACCTCCATCACTTATACAAAATCAAATGCAAAATCCTGGTCAACCACCACAACAAGGTTTGCCGCAACAACCCATGCTACCTACGCTACCAACTGTACCAAGAATACCCCCCGAGCAATCCTTTCCTCCTGGAGAGGCATCGCCAGGGTTGCAATCAAAACCACTTTTAAAAGAAAAACCACCAGTTGCACAACCTGGAGAGAACCCTGGTTCGGCTCTAACTGAAGCTAAACCTGAATCTCACCCTTTACAGCAAAAACCACCAGAGATTATACCTCCAGCGTCAACTCAACAAAAACCAATTCCGGGAGCACCTCCTAAGCCAAACCCACCACAAATGACTCAAAAACCAGATCAACAACCAAAACCATCAATACCTCAACCAGTTCAAAAACAACCTCCTAATCAACCACCACCGCAAAAACCAGATCAACAACCACCACAAAATCAGCAATCACCAGGGCCACCTCCTCCACAAAAACAAAATCCACCTCAAGAAGCTTCCCCATCACCTCCTCCAGAGCCAGAAGCTTTATCAGCACCCCCTGCCCCAAAACCCGCTCCTCCAACTCCTCCTCCCCCTCCTCCTTCTCCAGACACAACACCTCCACCTGAGACAACAACTACAACTACTACGACAACCACTACAACCACACCACCTCCAGCAGTACAGCAACAAGCAGGACAAACAAACAATCCCTCGCAAATTTCTCCACAACCTGGGAACCAACCACCACCAGCTAATGGAAATCCATATCAAATGAATTCGCAATATCTTTATTTATATCCACAGGGTCAGGTGACTTCTCCACCTACAACATCAAAACCACCTGTACCAAATCCTTCAGCATTTCCTCCCCAGCTACCTCAACAACCACCGCAACTCTCACAACAAGCTCCGTCAATAAATAACCCAACATCGCCACAAGGAAATCAACCCCCAACTAGCCAACCAACATTTGCACCACAACAACCAACAACACTCACTCCTCCACGAGGAATGCCTGTTGAAACTACACCACCACCCACAACAACCCCACCTCAACTCATTGAAACAACAACTCTGCCACCAGGACTTCCTGATTCAACTACACCACCCCCGACAACGCAATCTCCCGAAACGAAACCAACCGAAACATCTCAACCACCAAACTTAAATCCAAATAAAACTCCTCAAGTACAAGCTCCTGTACCACAATCGGGATCTAGATCGTTGTCTCCATTGCCTAAATTTACTTTGTGCTCTCCTCCTGAACGCTGTGCGCAACCTGGTGCTCCACCAGCTCAACAGTCAGCAGCGCGCCAACCACCACAACAACCCGCGCCGCTTGCTCCTCCTGGTGCGCCAATAACCTCAAATGATTCTGTCTCGTATCCATGTAATAAATACTGTCCAGTACCCTGTATAAACGCTATATGTAAGTATGCGATCATAATGAATAGTTCCAAGAGACGAGTCATACGTAAATATACAACAAGATAATTTTGTGCGTGTAATTCTGTGTAAATTAATGTTTTTATATTGTTAACGTATTCCAGGTAATAGACGATGGTGAAAAAAGGTGTCGACAAAGTAATATGTTTCTTTGGAAAATATGATTTATGTTAACTAAAATATGGCACCTTTTGAGATATATTTTGCTGAATTACACTTGTTAGACAAGACAATTACATCTAATGCAAGAAATGGGCAATCTTTCAACTAAAGAATAAAACCTTTATTGAAATAAATTCATAATGAGATACATCGTATATTGCCAGGAATGAATATTTGTAAATATTTTTAATTTATTTTGTTCACTTGACTTGTGTATCGCTTGATCATCTCGTTATTCCACAAGGGAAGGAACTAAAAATGGTTTAAAGTATAACCTGATACAACTTTTGCGACTTAAGTTTTTTGAGCTTAAGCACATTCAAGTTTAAGTTTGCTATCACAGAAGCAAGATTGTTTTTATTTTGCTTCAACGGTCTTAGTTGAAGGCTGCCAACCTGCATCGGACATATTCAATATTTATTCATTTATTTAAATTAAAAAGTGAAAATGCATAACCATCTGATATTGTAGAGTAAAAGTGGCACTCCAAGTATAGTCGTTGTTTATTAATATATATATCATTGGGAAAATAGTGTTATATATTTAAATAGTTATATTTTAAACCATTTTGGTTTATCATCGGGTTATAATGGACAATGATAAATTACCAAGATTACGAAGATTACCAAATCATTGTTATAAATACAGCTAGTTGAATGATAAACATGATGTTTCCATATCAATAATTGATCAGACAATGACTAAATTTAAGTGTTTTATTTCTATTCTCAAGCCAAAAATGACAAAATGCTTTCTTTAATTTCCGTTTAAAACGATGGGACATTTTAGTGCAGATGACCATAATACACGTGAAAAATACTAGTAGCAGTTTCTAATACTTATGCTTTTATGATTCAGATGAAAATGCAAAGAGCAAAAAGTCCAATTTTGATTCCCAATTTACTTATTACTAACCAAAAAAAAGTAATCGTATTTGATCTCACTGGTTCATTGAAGCAAGGTGAATCTGTAATAAGGAATATTTCGTTTGATGGAGTTATGTAATAGATTGAGTTATTGTATTTTATTACATCGAATGAAATAACCTTTCTCTTATCAACTTAATCTTGACTGTTTGTTAATTATATTTATACTTTGAATAAGACAAATACAGGTACTTGAGGGATAAACTTTCCTAGATATGGCATCTACCCATACCTCTTCTTCCCAAATGGGAATCGTTAGAAAGATATACTAAAGAATGCCTATTTTTAACATACGTAACTTAATGTAAGCATAGAGGCGGGTATTATAAGATGTCTCTGAAAGTTTCAACAAGATTGGAGTTATTTGATGGAATATCCGAGCATCACATTTCCGAAAAAAATATTGACGATTTTCTTAACATATGAAAAAACGTTTCATACAAAAAAAAATGCATATATATTTCTTTTAACGACATCATTAGCATGCATATAAATACTAATTCTATTGTTAAAAAGATTTTTATTGTTCATGCTGGAATCTTAAATTCCTTAGTCATAATTCAAAACAGAAAAAAAATGTAAAATTTATAATCATATCATTGTGCAAAACTCAGCGGGCGTTAATGGCCATTAACGCGCTAACTGAACAATAATATATATTTATCCGATGAGGCGATATCGGATATGGAGATTTATTCAGTCGAGCCATGTAATATCCGACGAG
>JAUKPT010004753.1:0-10893 GCA_032273505.1 Nanomia bijuga
ATTCCAGGAAGAAAATTTATAAGTCGAGGGAAACAAATGTCGCGAAAGTAGTGCAATTATTTGCGCGACATTTAATTCCCGCGACATTTTCTTCCCGCGACTTTTTGTGACATTGAACACTATCGAACATTGTCAGAAATGTTTCCGTTATTCCGATATTTTTGTTTTACTTTACCGATATTCCGATATATTCAAGATTTTCTAATCTCCAGTATTTTGCATTTTGTTTTTATCGATAATGCGATACCTGACACCCCTATTTAACCCCTTACCATTCCGTAGTGTTAAAATTCCCCTCATTTTTAATGACCAATCAGTATGTGACTTTTGAAGTTTTTGGCATAATGTTGACGCTATACATGGCACAGATACAAACTTTGATGCATGAACTTTCAAAACGTTTGGGATGCAATAATGAATCAAATTAACAATATTCCACACTGGGTGGTGAATCGATTTCAGGCAGAAAGTGTTGAATAAGGCATTTATTCGACACCTAGGGTGTATCAAGAAAAGTTTGTGAACTGTTTGCATCGTAGACATTAAACAAATCAAAACATAGAAAGGAATCATGGCGTAGATTCCTTCCCCCGGGGAGGCGGCGAAACAAGCAACATTTGGAAATAATGAAGAAACAAGCCATTTCTGCTGTTTCGCACCAACGATGGAGGAATAACAAAAATGAATCTTCACTTCACTGGATCTTCACTCCATTGATAAAATACATCTGCTTCTATATGGTCACAGAGATCTAAGTTCTCTTGAAAATCACAAGGTACTTGAATCCACTGCAAAATATATAGTTCTTTCCGAACGTCTGGATTGAACTCTTTCTTCTTTCCTCATTCCCTCGCACTTATCCCCTAATTTAAACTACCCCACCCCCTCATTTTCATGCGCGCATTTTGTGTGTAGTTATCTTCGGATTTTCTTTTCTTTTATCTATTTTAATTGTTGAGTATCTTTGGGTATCGATATTTGGTATCATCCTACTGATAGTCATTGTTTTAACTTTTTTATTTAATTTAATTTTGATCTTAACGTCCTATTAGTTGTAAATTATTTTGATGGAAATATAAAAAAAAAAGATGAAAAATAGGAAAATGGTGGCGTGGGGAAGAATGTATTTTAGACATAAATGCAATGTTTCTTTACTTCTCTTTTGAAAATTATTATGAAGAACAACTAAATCATTCATTTTCACACCGAAAATCAAATATTCTCTGCTCAAAAATTTTCTAACGTATAAAAGTTGACAGATCGCTAGATCTTGCATGGCTTACTCAAATACGACCCAATATCTCTCCGACAAAAATCGAGTTGGGCTTTGTTAGGCAATTTTTGATCAATCCATTCGACTAGTGGTGTTCTCTGGCATGTTCAGGATCTATAGGGAACATTTCTTTGGGTTTAATTATTGGGGAAATATGGGAACATTGTACTTTATCTTTAATCATGGACTATCAGTGGCGGATCTGTCTTCAAAATTAATATTTTTCATAAGCTGTGGGACAATTAAAAAATTGAATCACTGGAAACACATGTTTTAGGGCCTATTTTCTACAGTGTTTGCCCTCATCTCAAGCTCAGTTAAAGAATTTATATGACCAAGTTAAAATCAATTGAAACAGACCAAACCTAGACCCGACAAATATATCTTGCATATTATAAAAGGACAGTCAGTTGGCTTCCAATGACGAATTTTGTTTTTAAATAGAAAGAGACTTTTATCTAATTAGGGATTAATTGCCATATTTTTGGTTCAAGATTACCCAAACTTTCAGTCCCATAAGATACTGTTCTTATTTTCATGGTCTCAAAAATATTCTAATTGGAATATCTTACTTTGTCCTTTAGTGGAAAAACATAATTTTAGGTGATAAATGGTTGAAAACTTTATAAAGTTCTATTGCCAGAGTTTGTACATTGCGTTTATATTGTCGATATAAGTAGTTAATATAAAGCAGTCCACGCTTTAATGTCTTAATGTTTGTTTGATTTCTTCCCAACTTTCCCAATTTTGCTTATTTCTCCCCCGGGAGAGGAGGCGCTGTTGGCAAAAATGTTTACCGTTGCGTATTGTTTCTTTTTGGAAACGCGAGTTGAACAGAAAGTGTTCAGTAAGGTACTTGTTCATCACCTAGGGTAGCACGACAACAACAGGGGTACAGTTGATAGACAGAATATGGAAATTCACGAGAGAAACATCGAAAAACAAGAAGCAATGTCAAATACTGTGTCGAATAGTCCAATACTGATCATCATCATATAGGGAGGGAGGGAGGGGACCGATTTTGTAGGCAAAATATTTTTACTTACCTCCCTCGAAATGTGTGGAAAATTCACCTTTTTTTAATTTTTTTTGGAGGCGGGGTTATTGTCCCCGTTCCCTCATCTTCAGTTACGTACCTGTGTCTTCTTCTCTGTAGTTATAAAACCATGCTTTAGATTTCAATTACTTACATTCTTGACCAGCTTATTTACCAACTAGATAATTTTCGAATCGCTAGTCGACTATTTCAGTTTAAACCAATCTAAAATTCCTTTTTTACCCACTGTAGACTTATAATCAATATTTATTTTTTGGAAACGTGTTCCCAGGGGTGAATTTGTTTCTGCACCCAAGTCTCATACATTTACCAATAAATTCAAATTCACACTGCTGAACGTGAGTGAAATAAGGGTTGCTAATTCAATTCAAGCCGCACGCAAAATGACGAAAAACATTTCAGGAAGAAGAAGATGATAAAAAGAAAAAGATGAAGTCTTGCTGAAGCTGTAAAGTTTTGAGAATAATTAGTTGTCTCGTCCAGAGCTTACCTGGTGTAGTTAATTTGAAAAAAAATAATACAATTAACACAATTCGAGTAAAGCAATAAAATAATAAGTAGATTAGTGAGTAAAAGGAAAATTAAACAGATAAATATTACTTATCACTTTTGTACTGAAAGTATATGATAAGAGAAAATTTACATGGAATAAAATGACAAGACGCGGAATAATTGTACGTTAATTGCCATTAGATAATTAATAGATATGGCACATGGAATTGATTTATTTATCGGATCACATGTGTGCACGAAGAACTCTAGATTCGGAAAGAATAAGGAAAAATGAGTTCCGAATGAAATCAGTTTATTCATCTAAGCTGAAAAATAAACATGCTATTTGCTAGTACTGTAAGTGATGATGATTCGTATGATTAAGTCTGATCCAAAATTCTTGCCTCCTCAGAGGTTTTTAACGATGTAATATGCTTGGTTGAGCAATATTTATTAAGGAAATAATGGCCTATTAAGATGGTCAAAAAGTAAAAAAAAACCGGCTAAAAAGCATAAAAATTGCCATCTTTACGGAAGGGAGCAAGACTTTCGAATCAAACTTAAATAATCTTCTTTCTATCAACCTTAAATGAGTAAAATTTCGCGGCATAAAATTTCTCGGCATATCGCGGTTGCTCCGAGGCGAGAGTACAAATTTGCATTATTTATGAAAAAATATGTTTTTTATTGAATTCGCGGAATTAAAATTTTGCGATACCCAAAGTTTTTTCTTTTCTGAAAACCGCGAAAGTTTATGCCGCAAAATTTTACCCCTGTAAATGAAGGTAGTAACCCATTTCCGAGAAAGTATTTCTAAATATTAGGAGAACTTGCAAAAATTTGCCTCTTTGAAGTTCGTAACAAGAAGGAAAAGGGCAATTCCTTTCTGTATCTTTATTTTTGCTTCTGAAGAGTTCAAGTTGATAATCATTTCTTTATACATATGCATTTGTTTGTTTACATGTAGTCTAAGTACTATTTTGTGCTGAAGTATTTACTCTGAAATGGTTGGTGAGGACCAAGGGGTTGTAAAAATAGTTCGTTCGTTTTGATAAAAACCAGGCAAATTAGGCAAATATAAGGCAAATATCAATGGAGCTTTATGAGAAAGATTCTTTATATGATGCACTGGTTGACTTTCCTGATTGATTAAAGGATAGATTTGTTCTTCCTGGAAAAATATTTTTCTGTCTAATTTCCATTCCGCGGCAGAATGTGATAATCTTTTCATGTTGCATCTTATAATAAAATGAGAGGATAGAACTCATACCCTGCAGGCCTTCAAATGTAAGCCGGCGAAACGCAAATTTCGCCTGAGAATTGAGTTACTATCAAAACCATTCTCGGATGCTATTTTTTGATTCGCCGGAGATCGGAGGCTTAAATGTCTTATTTCGCTCATAACATAACGGAAATCTGTTGGTGCTAATTTACCTCAACTTCATATTTGCCTACCATTATGAAGAATTCTCCTAGTGTTCCAAAACGTAATTTTTGACCCTGAACCTAAATCTATGTTCATTTTAATCTAGAAATATACCATGAACTGCCATCTCTTAACCATGCAAAGACGTTTTTACTTCTGCTCGCGATTTATTTATAAAGTCGTCTGTCTCGGATGGCCCCAGAGGAGACAAATACCCTGGTAAGGTTTGGGTTACCCAAAGCATCGTTGGTAAACTTTTTCTTAATTTATGCGCATTGCAAAAGATACTTGGTCATGGGTCAAGTGCAGAAGCATCTTTTTAACACCACTTAGCTATGAATTTATCTCTTTGATAAACATCAGAATTTGTGCAAATATCTTAGAGAAGGAACGGATCCAGGGGAATGCGAAAGGGAATGCAAGTTAGATTCTAACATTTTAATATTGACTTTATTTGAATTCTTTATCGAAAATTCCCCCAATCGCATTTTGTTAATAGATTATCATCGCATAATTAGCATAATTAGCATAATTTCTCATATCTGAGAGTGGGCCCCTGTTGCGGGCATACCAAGAAAGGTATTTATAGATTTATATTGTGTTTCACTAGAAAGTATGATATAGTTGAAAATACTGTGTTTATTTTGGCTGACAATTTTTGTCCTTCATGAACAAACATGTACAAATTCTCTTTTTGAATGGTTCTGTAATCTTCTATACACTTGGAATTGTGTAATTCACATGAACCTTCTTCATAACAGCATACACGTTTTTAGTCAAAATACAACTTTTTCTTGATAAATTCAAGTCGATAAAAGCTGTTGACTGTGAACCCATAGGGTCGACCCATGCCATGCGAGGGAAATTGGCAAGTAAGTTGGTACCTGACCAAAACACTAAATTGAGCTATATTCCGCAGATTAGCTTTGCTATGCTATGACAAATCCATTTGAAAGTGGCTATTTACCTTACCTTACCTGATAAAACGATGAAAAAAAAAGAATTTCGCCAGCCTTATAAAAAAAGGTGTGCCTTACCAAACTCATACGTCGAACGGTATCCAATGTAGAAGTTGAAAGCCTGTCATTCATTCCATCCGGCGAGGCCTTCTCAAGTATTTTAATTGGAATATCATTGATTGATAAGTATGAGGTTTATGGGGTCTGTATTTTGTGTTCTGACTGGCGTGGAGAAAGTGACGGCCGGAACGCGAGGGCGGAGAAGGTTTATGAGTTAGAAAAGTTCACTTTGTTTTGTCTACTTTGATGCGCCGTGATGAATTTGGAAGAGATTGGTCCGTTTCTGTCACTTATATTGATAAAAACTGCTGATAAATTAAGAAATTATATGAATGGAATTAAGTAAACCACCATTTTTTGTTTGTTGTTTGTGACGTTTGTGATGTTTATTTTTGTTTATCAATTTCATAAAAGCTGTATCAATAAAATGAAAAGAAATGTAAGATAAATGCATAGTTGAGATTCAGCTTTCTTTCAAGAAAAACATTGCACGTGAAAAGGATTCAAACATCTGACCAAAATGGTATGAATTTTTATTTTCATACATTTCTAACTCCAGCCTTTTGCTTTATGTTATCATTTATGATATCAATGTATTGAATACAGAAACAGGACATAACAGAACAGAAACAGTAAGGTTGAAATTCACTAGATTAAAAAAGTAAATCTAAAGTTGATGATTACCTCCGAGTTGTATTTACCAGATTCTGTACGTCATCTCACCGTTAACGTATCGAAACAGACTGGCACTGTAGCCTAAGATAATACTAACTTTAAATTGGCCATACGTTAAGGCTGGTTCAGACGGGAGACAAGAACCTTTTCACGTCGCGGCGACAAGACAGGGTTCTTGTCTTGTCACCGTATGAAATGCTTGTCGTGTTGTCGCTATCCTCAAAATCTTTATTCTCTTGTCAAGGTTCTTGTCTTGTCTCCCGTGTGAACTGCTTGTCTTGTCTCCAGTCGTCTTGTCATCAATTTTCTTGTCGCCAAAATCGCGACGTGACAAGGTCCTTGTCTCCCGTCTGAACGAGCCTTTAGTAAGGTGTATCGTGTAATGAATAACTATATATAGACCTGCGTGCTTTACGCGACTATCGCGACTAATGGTATAAGAGTGGATGCACTCACTACAGTAATTAATTTAAAAACGAGACTAACCAATTACTTATGTAAGTACACCCAAGCTTATAACAATAGTTGAAAGATTGGATGGATACACTATGATAATTTTGCATCCACTTTTATACCGTTAGTCTCGATAGTCACGTTAAGAACGTAGGTGAGTACCAGCCTTGAAGAGTAATTATGCGTGCCCAGGCACGTGCAATAACAAAAAAATATTAAGTAGTCATAATATAATGCGACATTAACTACCGCTACATCACATCACCGCTAAAGCACCTGTCAATATGAAGTTGGTGTGCAAACAGAAAAACCTTGTTAACGATTTACAAGAGAAAAATGGTTTTGTTCGAATTGATTCAAATTCGTGCATCTTAATCAAAACTTTGGTGTTTAGATCAATTAGAAACACCGTTTTATGCATTCCGGGCAACTCATTCTGCCCGAAATCTGTAATACTTAACCGAATCTTTCCAATCTGTACCGATTTTCATCTTCCTTTTAGAATTTTATTCTTCATATCGTCGCACTTGTTACACTATACCACCTTTCAATGGTTGGTAAGTACTATTCAAATTGTTGTTTATACCGTTTCATAAAACAGTGGGGTTTGTGTATCTGGTTTACCATAGGATTGTGTGCAACGTTGAAATAACTTTTTAATTTTTTTTTTCTTAATGGAGAAAACAGTATGTTTAATGGTAATAATCAGAAAGATCACAAAAAGTTACGCGGATTTAAAAAAAAAGTGAGTCAAAAGCTTGCTTAGAACAGATTGTAGAGCAATTTTCTTTTCCGTGATGACGTCATCCCGGTACATGTGTTCAGGACAGAGAGCTATTTCCCTATGTCTTTCATACAAATATACAAATACCATATATGCCATTAAAGCATTAACAATTTGGGTCTGGGTAGAAAAAAGACCGCTGAAGCCGAATCTGGACTCAGATGTTTGTGAATAAAAAGGTAAATAGCTGAATTTTTTTATTGATTTTGACGTCATATTTAGTAATTTGTCATAAACTACCTGAACGTATAGAAAGGATGATTTCGGGTCAACCTTGTTTGAAATTTAATATCTATTTTGGTCGGTATTGAGCTGGTTATTATAGATCCAAAATGAGAAAATTAAATTAAATTGATTAAAGGGTAATTATCGGCAATTAAGGCTAACCGAGGGTACTCAACGATCATTTATCAACATAGTGCATAGAATTTTCTATTTTATCGAATCATTATGAAGGTGGAAGGTGAGGAAAGTTTGTTTGACTAAGAAATGAAATAATTAGTAGCTTATTAACTACTAATTATTGGGTAATTAAAGGTAATTAAGGCCCATATGCAAATGAAATGTATAGAACTTTCTGTTTTTCTTATCGAATGAAAGTAAACATATTCGGATAAACTTAATGGGTGTGAATTCGTCGTTTTAAAAAGAATGTAATTGGCGGGTAATCAACTGCTAATTATCGTGCAACTAATATTCTTTCTGTTTTTCTTATCGAATGAAAGTAAACATATTCGGATAAACTAAATGGGTGTGAATTCGTCATTTTAAAAATAATGTAATTGGCGGGTAATCAACTGCTAATTATCGTGCAACTAAGGGTAATTAACGTCCATATACCAAAAAATGTAAAGAAGTTCCTATTTTTTACTAATTAAAAAGGGTACACACGGAATTAAAGGCACCTTGTTTTTGTTTCATTATTGAATAAGTCCAATAGCGAATATCCGCTATTCCGAAACATATTTTCAACTGCCTTTAAATACGTTGAATGTTTGTTTCTAGCTTACAAGGTGAATGCACTACCTGCAAATGTGGTAAGTATATAAAGATTATTTGAAGCGATAATTTTATTGTAAAGCTCATCCTTAGTAAAAGAAATACTTATTGACCGATTATCATAAACAAAAGATTATTTTTTTCTTATTGTTAGTTCTTGTTTTCTACCCTTACTCCTTTTTAGTCAAAACCGCACACGGATACTCGCTACTTTCACGTCCTTTAGTGCACTTTAAAGTAAATTAAAACTCACTACTGCTATTTTTTCATACTTTTTAACATTTTTCCATAGCTGGAAGATATCTCGAGGGAAATTAAATGGTAAATAAACGTTAGACTATGCATTTTGTAGTATGTTTTCACAACAAACGTTCTCTGCTCTGTAGTCAGTTAAACTACGCCGATCAAGAGATTTATTATCATGAACAATTTTAAGATGCAACTGATCATTGTTCATCTGGCGGATCAAACGTGAAAATCATTGCCTCCTTGACCAATAAAAAAACATGTAAATATTCAATGAGATCGTGTAAACTGAAATTTTGTTGCATTGATTAATAAAAATCATCGTATCCACTAAGAGAACAAATTATTTGTAATTCCCGTCTATCTAAAATAAAATAATTTTGAAAGATCAATTGAAAGATCATCTGGCCACATGTAGCCGAGTCATTACTCTTTCAGGCATAATTAGTAAAAAAAATCTATTTGTAATTTCACGCAATCTCAAATTGGTTTCTCTCGAATGACCTCCAAATAAAATTAAGCGAAATATGAATCAGTTTTGTAAGATTTTTGAGCCACATGTAGCCAAGTCATAACCTTTTCAGGAAAAATCAGTGAAACAATCTAAAAAGGCCATTTTGTGACCTTTTACTGGCAGGTTGACTTTTTTCTGAAACACCCTGTAGTACGGAAACAAGTATAATGATATCTGGTTTTAATCTATTGTATTTAGAACGTCACACTAGATCTTTCCAAAGATATTGAAGGTAAGTAACATCTTTTTAATTAGCGACTTATATTAAGCAATTATGGCATGACGATGCATGGTATATCACACGAGGTGACTACTATTTGTTATCGAGTGTGATAAATGTAATATTATGCTATGCATCGGAATGCCATAATTGTTTTGTCACCCACATAAAAAAATAAAAAAAAAGTATTCTTTTAAACTTGCAAATCTGCTCGCCATGTCTACTTTTTTCTTTAAAATGATTTTTTTTGAACAAAAAACTATTTTTTATTTTTGTAACGGAAAATTCATTTAACATTCATAAACAGCGTTGCATAATAGTATTATACAACTGATATTATGCAACGGCAAAATATTGCTTGAGCGGGAGACAACAATAATTACGATAATAACAAGACATCTATTCCATTAATCATATCATTATCTTTATTTAATACATTAAGTACAACAGAAAATATTCTATTTTCTTATTGAGCAGTTTCTTAGATCGCCTCAAATCCAGCCCTGAGTTTCTGAAATTTGTAGACCCCTGAGCCCTGAGTTTCTTATAGCAAGTTTCTTTATAAAAAAATGAGTGTATCTGAGAAAAAGTTTCCATATACCAGTGCTAAAGTTGCTTCTTAATTTTTCGAATTTTAGTACTGTTGCTTATAAAGCTGATTACTATACAAAAATATTGCCTGGACCTTTTGTAACTCATACAACATGATCTTTGATTGATGGTTGAAACAGTTTGACCCTTGGATCAAGGAAAGTTTTGTCAAAATTAACAATTGGTCTTTTACCGAAAAATGTCAAAAAACGTTTTCAGTCTCTTAAAGTGAGATGTTCTTGTTCTGTTGATTAACTTCTCGACCAATTTCATGAGGAATCTAATTAAGAATGATACCAAAAAGCTGTATCAAGTAGTACATTGATGAAACAATTTTTACCAATCAAAGCTGTACAGGGAAATTTGCGGCAAAAAGTTCCATCGTTAGAAACCTGCACTGTATGAAGAATTTGCAGTTAGTATTTCTACGATTTCACTTGCACGGAAGCCTTTAAATTCCATAAACCTCATAAAGACATTTCCACTACGGAACTGATTACAAAATGTGATTATTAGTCAGACAATCATATAAATACTCACCACTTCGTCTCCGTTTTCTGTGTACTTGAAGAAGTTGATGTTGTCATCACTGTACTCGACTTTAAACTTGCTTACTCTTTCGAAGTACTTGTCACGCCCTAAAATGTAAATTTGTTGGGTCAGATCAAATGTGGTGAAGGGGAAAATGGTACGTTTACAGTTTGTGCGTTATCAAAGTTTCATTACCGTTTGAAAAAGATCTTAAAACTGTTATGATTTTCCTTTAAAATGGGACTAAAACTTTTTAAAAAAAATTTTTTTTTATGATTTTTATCCATTTACATATTCCCGATAGAGGCAGTATATATGAAGCTCTACTAACGGGGATGGATCAACATTCAACATTCAACATTCATCCATTGCGGAATTTAACGCACATCAAGGGACCACCTGTGGCGGACATTATTTCAGTGAGTTATTAGATTAAATTACGGGGATCCAGGAGGGATCGAACCCGGATGCAAATTTTTTTTCCGTAACCAGCATAACCGATCCCGAATCAGCATAACCGTTCTAAATCATAAACAAAAAGATTGTTTATCAATACTTTAATGCTTAAAAAAGTAGTTCAAATATGATTTAGAAGATAGTCTATATAGAACGG
>JAUKPT010004754.1:0-10892 GCA_032273505.1 Nanomia bijuga
CCATAAACCACTAAGAATGCGAAACAATGAACTCTTTCCACAACCATTTGGACCAGTAATAAGGAAATGAGTTCCAGGTGTTATCTAAGTACACAAATCATAAAGATCAAATCCAATTAATAATTTTGCATCCACACCTCCCAATATAATCAGCATATGGACTTTTTTCATGTTTTGAGATATTATCCATTTAGCATACTTCGTTTTTCCATCATAGAATAGGTTTTCTTGCTAGTATAAGCGATTGATTATGAATACTTATTATGAAAATATAATAACTTATCTAACTTAAGAAAATTAGCCAAAAAATTTCTAATAAACCTAGCCATAAATATATTGAAAGACAAGTAATTCTCAAGCAATTTCTAGAAAATGTTATTCATTCAATCCCTCTCTACGCATGGAAAAAAAGTAATTGAAAACGTTTAGGAAGAGTTGAAGGTGTCTTGATTGTGTGGGTAAAGTGGTCTAGGTGGCACTCAGTCTTCCAATAACATGAAATGAATGAATTACCTTGATCGAAA
This sequence comes from Nanomia bijuga, assembly GCA_032273505.1. NCBI lineage: Eukaryota > Metazoa > Cnidaria > Hydrozoa > Siphonophorae > Agalmatidae > Nanomia > Nanomia bijuga. The sequence goes on from JAUKPT010004754.1 coordinate 525, forward strand.
GTGAAGGACAAACAACATCTCCACTAGGTGCAATGACAGGTACCCCATTCAAATCAATCACACCACTACTGTAATTCGGCGTTGTTCGAGGAAGAGATCCAATGGAGACGATTTCCCCGTGACAAAATGATTCTGAACTTGCTTTTGAAGAATCAACCAGTTCTTCTTTCAAAGTCAATGCATTTCCTGTCAAAGCTCTCACAAAGATGTTTGAGTGCATGTCTTCGAATACAGTCAACATATTGTACACACGGTCAGTATAACCGGTCAGCTCAGTAACCTAAAACAAAATGCACCACTAAATACACATGCTCAGGTCTGCATAAAAAATTGGTTCCCTGTACTATAGCTATGGGCAACGTTAAGCTTCCCTTTAAAAATGGACCATCCATTCCACCATCACCCTCTTAGAGTTGATTCCTTCCTGGTACCAGCGCTACAGAAGATACAGACTTATTGAAGCCCTGCACGTGTTTGAAATTCAACTGAAGAGGTAGAGCATTTTTTAAGCAAGCTTTCATTAAAAAGAATTTTAACTTCAAATCTATAGGAATGAGCCTTTTAACACTTTTGTAAAACAAACCAAACTAATCCAATGAATACTATTATTCATTTGTTTCTACTCTGTCATGATGCCAAGAAAACCAACTATTAAAACATTTTCAAATATAAATGTGAAACAAAATGTGATACAAACTCAGAACATATAGGTTAAAATGAACCTCTTTCAAGGACGAAATGAATCGTTCCATAGCATCACTTGCTGATGCAAGCAAGTTGATAGCAGTGGTGTAAGATTGAGTACGCTCTCCAACTTGATCGTGTTGAGTACCTTCAATATCTAATAAAGAGACAAATTATTCACTTACATATCTCAGTGGAAGGGGGAGGTGGCATGGAGAATTGGAGAACATTTTTTTATTTGTCAGAACACTCTTTTGAGCCATATTCATCAACAGAGTTGATTACAGAGTATTACTACAAAAAAAATTTTTTTTATTGCGCTGGAGAAACCACCGCCACCACCAAAGTTACATAACAATGTATGACATATAAGACAGTTTTTTGTTATTGTAACAGGCAATATCAGCCAGGATACGACATTGTTGGCTATTTGTGAAATGAGACTTTCTTAAAGTATTAAAAAGAATGTGAATTCGGTTCTACTTTTCATTATTAAGAGTGAAATATAAAACTAAGGGATCTCAAAACTATCGATTGGTTGAATATGAAATCACGAAATCAAAAATGATAGTTTTTTAATGAACCGATCAGATTATTGATGATGTAATATTCAACCAATCAACAGTCTAAATTAGCCAAAATTCAAAGATGATCCCTAATTTGTTTAACCTTTTCCAAGCATAATTGGGAGAGCAACCATGATCAAGCCAGATGCACTCCATAAATACTTCATCAAAAATTGTTCCAGTGTGATATACCAGAGTTTCTGTTTCAGAGTGATATTGATTTGACGTGCCAATTGTTGATAAGAGTTTAATACAACATTGTGCTCCATCTGAAAGAATAAAATATCATTAAAAAAAAAGCTGGTAAAAAGATACTGTATTATTATATTGATAACAGCTTATGGTCTCAGCACAAAAAACACTACTATAGACCAAATACATATCACTATTTTAAGAAATATGGGCTAAATAGAGACTTTCAAAATTCAATTCGGATAAAACATGAAATAACTATCTTGTCCTAGTAAAATCAAAAAATCTAGAGGGAGGATTCACTGATATTAAGTGAATAAGTAATCAAATAGATTAAGCATTTTAGCATTATTCTGGACCCAATTCTTTCCAGCCCCTTTTGGCAAAAGAATCACACTTATTTGATTTAAGCAGAAAAAAACTATAATCGGTTTTTAAAAAAAGATGACAAGGGCCTGGTTGTTAAAACGTTATAACACTGTTTAACATAAGATATTCTTATTGTTATGGAAGCAAATATATTAGGCTTAATCAGTGTTTAGCTTAACACAGCTTTAAACATGCTTTGAACAACTGGGCTTTAGAAGATCTTGGTTTTAGTACAAATCATAACAATATTATATTCGCCAAAACTAATCATTAATCACCAAAAACTTCTAATTTAGGTCATTTTAGGCCCATTCAACCCAATTTGGGCTGAAACATTTTTTTTCCACAATCGTGATCAGAAAATCAGAAAAAACTAACAGTGCTGGGTTCAAATGATCGAGTCCTAAAAATTAAAAAGTATAATTACCTTATGACCACCATAAAATGCAATCTCTTCTGCATTACTTATAATTCTAGAATGAATAGCTCGCAAATTTCCTCTCAGTGCCGATTCCTCAGCGACTAATTTCCCGAACGGAGGAGAGATCATTTTTAAAACTTGTCCTGTTGCGAGTACAACTAAAACACCAATAATTGAAGGAATAAGTCCAGTTTCACCACGTTTTCTTGCTAATTTGACCAATATAATAGAAACCAATGCAATGTCTAATACAGGTTTCGTCAAATGGGAATAGAGGTGAGACACTGAATTACAAAACAATTTCAAGTCTTCCACAAGAGATTCATCAACAGCATTAAGACGAGTATCTAAATTCCCGACTTTATAATATGTTTGTTTATCGAAATACATTTGGTAGACATGTTTAACCAGAGCTGTTCTAAAAGCTAATGAAACTTTTCCTTCGAGATACTTAAGTAATGAATTTACAAATGTTGCTGGTATTGCAACACCGATCCACTGTGATAATAACATCATAAATTTAAACAAATCTTTTTCGACAATCGATTTTGTGATTTTACCATCTAAAGCAGCGACATAAACTGATAAATAAGCACGCATAATCAAAGATGATGTGTGTAAACAAACTAAGCCAAATTGCTTCGTCCATATACTTGGCATCATTATTTGGAATATCTTTTTTAATTTTTTCAAATCTGTATCCATGAATTTCTCCTTAACAGATACCTTTTTAACAACATTTTGATAATCTTTTTCTGTGAAATATTTTTTGTATCCATAGGAAACAACTTTGTAACTCCCATACGCTCCAGCAAGACACAAGAAAGTTTTTGACAGATTCTTTTTGTCTAATAACTTGTTGACAACTTTTTTATTCATCTTCTCTATCAAATATAAGTAAATAGAAGTAGATAGATGAAAACTTTGCATCATAAACAAAAAAGAATTATGATGGGACAGCCATCCACAAGTTTTTTACATGCTTATTGAACTAATGCTATATCTAGTGTTTTGTCAACGGCTAGTCACAATTAAAAATCCAGGCTGGGTAACATATTTCAGACGTTTGGGGTGGTAGGGTTCAAGCCTGTGAGTGTTATTAATTTCATTTGAGTACCGTTTTTCGAATTTTGTGATTGGCTACCCAATTTCAAATGGCATGGGTTGACCCAATTGATTTTATTTAGTCATTAACATTACAGAAGTTGAAACTACCACTAAATTGGAAAATTGAAATTATTGGCACAAAATGGTATTGAATTCAGATCACACAATCTAGTATTGATCTAGTATTGACATTAATTGGTGTGACCCTTAACTACTCGACCATTCATCTACTATTCTAAATCTGATTTCTCTTAATGTTTATTTCGTACTATTAAGTGCACCAAAAAAAGTGTAAAAAATAAACGCTATATTGTTAGGCAGCTATTAATTAAAAAGAAACAGGGCAAAACTGGGTGACACTGGAAAGAGGAGGGTATAACTTAGATTTCGATAGGTCATTTATCAAATTTGGCAAAAAACGTCCAGTTATATTGAATGAAAGAAAAAATGGTCTCACAAAAAGATGCTATAATCAATGAAAAATGGGCTAAAAAATTTACAAATAGTTTTGATTTCAAATTAGCATTTGACCTGTGGATTTCTCCTTTTGTTTGTATGGTTTCTGATCTACATTCTGATGAATATATCATTTCGATATTTCCTGAGAAAATAATCCCTCCAAAAGCACTACTTTGAACCCCAACACTAGTCGGAGCAGGTAATATAACATCGTCCTCATAATCAAATAATTATACATTTTTCTTAAAAACAGCTATCAGGGATTTTCTGAATTTTTGTATGGGGAAATTATAGCCAGGTTTGAGCATGAAGAAAAAATATTGACAAAAAATAATAAGAAATCCAGTAATTCAAAATATTGATATTTGTATAATGCAATCAATGTACATATAATAGTAATTATAATTATTATTTTAAATAAATTAAAACGACATAATACTAAATTTACAAATATTCACATTATATGGAAATATATATATATATACATATATGTGACAAGAAACATCAAGATATTAGCAATGACAAAACTAGATAACCCATTTCATTTACACTTTTTCCTAAAAATGTTTCCCAGCATCAAAATGACAAAAAGTGTAACACTAAGTAAAAACCCATCGAGTAACTTATTTACATGACCAGTGCAAGCAACATCTTAACTTTACATTAAACAGTTTGCTACAAATGAGCCACGTTTAGACATTTAGATTAAAAACGATGAAATGTTTTATCATCAGCAATCATTTGCTTTGAATAATCTTGGTATGGTTATGTAAGGTACAATTGGTGAAGTGGATTCTAATTGTAAAGACGTGACATGACAGTTTGCTGCTTCTTCATGACGCCCGACACTCTCAAGAATTAATCCCAAGTCATTCCTAAAAACATAACAAAAGTGTGAAAAGGTATGTAGCATTAATTTATTGGTTAGATGTTATTCAACACCACTGAAATAAATTTTATACATAGACTTCTATGAAACCTGCAAACAATGACCAAGACAATTAACCAAAAAAAACTGAAAACTGAACTTCAAGCAAGGAATGCCCCCATCCACTCTAGGAATCTGTAAAAACAACAAATTAAAATCAGGTTTAAACCTAAATATCTTTACTGCCTGTGAATAACATAAAAGTAAAGCATTCAGTAAGAATAAGTATATTATCACCCTGCCTTATGGCAACATTGTTCTAGCAGTTGAGATAAAAAATGAAGCAAGGATACATAAATAATAAATTACCATGCCGTATGGTTACTTGAGTCTTGTAAAATGCAACTACGAAGTAACTTTTCAGCCAAAACATGATTCCCTTCTTCGTGATAAAGAAGTCCCTAAAATCATAGATTATAATATAATACATAATAATCTCTTGTCATATCTTATTTTCAGAGTCTTATTGAGAAAGAAGTGCATCCTAAAGACCATATCAGGAATATTCCACAGTCACTTGGGAAAACGTGCGCCTATGAAGTATATCGTGCTCAATATTTTACGAGGCGCACAATCAAACTTATTGCAAAAAATATTGCCATGAAACGTAACAGGCGTTGGTAGATTGAGGCATTGAGCTAAAAGCATTGCATAATTTATGGATAAAGCCTTGAAGGTTATAACAGATGAAGAAAATTACTCAAAAAAAGTTTGAGGCACATGATGAATTTGCGCGTCTTAGACGATGAATCATACTAAGTAGAAACTGATAGAATTTCGCCTCATCAAAAATACACCGCCGATACCATGGGCTTTGAGTTTAGCTAAAAGTCGTTGTTGTGGAACTCGGTCAAACGACTTAGAAAAATCTAAGTAGAAGACATCGACATTAAGACATTGATCTAGCAGAGTTGCGATTGTTTCCAGGTATTTTAGGAGATTGGTAAGCCATGAGCGATGAGATACAAAACCGTGCTGATAAGATTTAAGAGCTTTGTGTTCAGTGAGATGGGTGATAATGACTTCACAAATGAGCGACTCAAGTAGTTTACACACAACAGGCATGAGACTGATTGGTCTGTAATTGGATGCAAGAGAACGGCTCCCTTTCTTGAAAACTGATGTCACATTGGCAATTCTCCAATCATCTGGCACCTTCCCTGTACTGAGGGATTTGTACATCTCTTCGGTGACAACAAAGGTAGGGCTAATGTTTGCCTAACACATTTGACGAGGTATTGGAATGTTCGAGGTATCTTCGTCGGTAAATACAGAAGAGAAGAAAGAATTGAGGATGTCGCACATACCTTGGGAGCCAGATACTTGTGCACCTTGATCATCTTGAAGCAGGCCTACCTGCGACCGAGATTTGGTGTGAGCATTTAGATGATGGTAATAGTAATCACAGTAAAGTGAAACACTTTGATGTGAGGGGCAAATCACTCATCAGAAATCTCGAGAACATGTCCAAGAAATTCCCAGAATTCCTGTACCCTTTTTCAAGGAGTGGTTTGTCCCCAGTATATTCAGTTTCTTTTTTATTCTATATTCAATCATTTTAAAACTAAACTTTAGAAAGGCTTTTAAAGCAAATTTTTCGAGACTTTGCTCTAGTTTCGAAGAACTAACCCCCTCACATTGCCTTATTGTAAAAGTAAGAAATATCTAGAATTGAAGAAAATAATCAAATTAGGTAAACAACTGCAGCCGTTACAGTTAAGTAAGTAACAATGTGTTTTGGAAAAGTATTTTAGCCATATCGAACCATATAAAAATTTCTTGAGATTAATATAAAGTGAAACACTTTAATGTGAAGGACAAATCACTCATTAGAAATCTTGAACACAATTCTAAGAAATTCTATTGTTTTTCTCATTGTTTTCCTAGAAATCTAGTTTACATTTTCAGGAAGTGAAGTGCCCCTCGCTTTGATGTTCTTTGATTGTTTAAATCCCCCAATAAATCTGGTTTTTAACTGAACTGAATCAAAAATACTCTAGATTAACATACCAATCTTTGTGCAGCAGCTTTATGAGTTGGCAATACAGATAGAGCACTTTCATAACAAGCTTTAGCTTCTAATTTATTTTCTTTTGATTCATTGTACCTCCCTCTCTATAAAAAAAGGATAAAAATGAAAGTACAAAAGAAAATTTCATGAGAAAATCATACCAATGTCAATCAACCAACAAAAGCTCTACATTGAAGGAAGGTTTCATCAGGGTGTCCACTCAAACATTTGCAGGGGTCTCGTACTCATTTGAGTGTTTTTACAGGGATTTTGATTAAGACAGAAATGCATAGATTTTGAGATCTCCACGAAATAGAATTATGTCATAGAAAAAATTATAACAGTTGATTGCTGTGATTCAAAAAACAATAAAATTGTCTGGATACATGAAAACAATAGAATGGTCTTACGTCAAGTTGCCTCAACTGACGATAACAATATATTGACTATATCATTATACTTTGTTAACTTCTTTTATCATTCTTATTTGAAAAATACAACTCTTAGAGAAAGCACAAAAGTGTGAATGCACTAAGAGTAAAAAAGTATTGTTTTAGATTGGTTTTGGGTTTAAACGGTACACCCTTGATTCTATCAATAAATTCAATGTTTAATCTTGTTTTCAGGGTATTTACACGGTTTTCAAGGTTTGGAGGGATGAGTGGCCACCCTGGCACTTCCGCCATTTCATCTGATGAAAAGAACAACAATACACGCCTCTCTTTTTAAAGAACATTACGTTAGAATTTTTCATCTCTGCTTGTACATCCAGCACACATCCACAAAGAGATAATAACAAACTTTCCAAAAAATCTCAAAAAAGGCAAAACTGTGGAGGTTGTTGTTTCTTTGACTATTAATATTTCGTAAGAAATCGTTAGAAATCGTAAGAAATAGGGAAACTGGTAAAGAGATTATGGCCTATCTGTCAGAAAATGCTAATGTCAGCATTTTTTGGATGACCTAGAGTATTTAGATATATTTTCAAAGTCTACTAAGTTAAGGCTAGACACCCACCAGGTTCTAGCCTCACATCATTGTTTTAAGGCGAGATATGTAGGCAGGTATTGCCTCCCCCATACTGAATAAGGAGTAGCTGGAGCCCATACTGAATAGGGTTAATACATGATGAACAAAGTTGAGTTGAGTAGCAAAGTAAGATATACTGGTATATCATGGTCTATATAGTCAACAATTTATTTCACCTAAATATTTCAGTCTAAAAATCACAGATTCCAAGTTGGCAGAAATTTTAAGGGCCGATTTTTTAAGGGATGAAAGAAGAGGCTATTTCTTCTATCAACTATCAAACATATAAAACAGATTTACTTAATTTAATTTATTATTTTACTTTTGTAACTTCCTTTTTTCACTTTTTTATGCCCCTGATTATAATAACTTAATCTTGTGTTATCTTGACTGGGCTTTCATAACTTTATTTTACTAAATGTTCGTAATTTTTCTTTCTACTTAAATAAAAATAAAAAATAAAACAATCAAAAGAACCATAATCTTACCATATAAAGCACTTCAGGAGAAAGGGGAAAAATAGATGATGCTTCAAGAATACATTGTATTGCTTCAGTTAAGTCATCCATATTGATAAAACATTCAGCTACAGATAAGATATATATCATATACACATAAATAAGTAAAGTAAATTAATAAAATAAAAATCTGGTTATGGTCATCTCAAAATGTTTTGTTATTTTAGATTATTGATTGGTTGCATATTATACTATTAAGCATCTTATTGGTTCACTTGAAAATATCATTTTGATAAAAGATCTTAGGGTGAAAATATTGATGCTCATGCACATTCAACACACTTATCTTGTAAATTAAGCAATCCGACTAATCCGACTATATGGTTGAATATGGCCACTTAGTTAGAGAAAAGATCTATGTTGATTGGGTTTGCAGACTGTTCTTGATGATGTAAAGAATGTAAATAATCAAACTTTGTCTAGTTTAGACTATTGCTTGGTTAAATATTGATAATGAAATTTTCAACCCATCAATAGTTTAAATTAGACAAAACTTTTGAGATGATCCTTAACCTAGATTGAACCTATCAAGACTTTTTATGAACTTTGTTACTGGATCAAATTGGTTTAAACTGGTTCAAACTGGTTCAAACTGGTTCAAACTGGTTCAAACTGGTTCAAACTGGTTCAAACTAGATATTCCTTTGAGAAAAATCCTTCACGTTTCTTCATTATGTTCAAGTTTAAGTATGTGTTTTAGCAACGAACAAAAATAAAATACAATTTTTCAATTGGATTCCATAGGTAAAATTTATTCATAAAATATGATACTTGTATGATTCTTTAAAAGAAGAAACGAAAAATTGATACCTGTGATTAACCATAATTTACACAGTAAAGCAACAGCAGTTGGGAAACTCATATTGGCTGTACCAGCGATTGATCCAGAAGCACCCTCAGACAATGTCCTTTCAATACGAATAGAAGCAGCTATGCTACCATTTCCATCATCTAAATTGATATGAAACATAATAAACAGACAATGTCCTTTCAATACGAATAGAAGCAGCTATGCTAACATTTCTATCATCTAAATTGATATATAACATAATAAACAGACCATGTCCTTTCAATACGAATAGAAGCAGCTATGCTACCATTTCCATCATCTAAATTGATAGATAACATAATAAACAGACGATGCCCTTTCAATACGAATAGAAGCAGCTATGCTACCATTTCCATCACCTAAATTGATAGGTAACATAGTGAAAAGTACAATGTCCTTTCAATACGGATAGAAGCAGCTACGCAACCATGATAAAAAGTTGCAAGAAGGGTGTGGTCTATAAAAAATATGTAACAAAAAAGAAATGAAGATAAAAGGAAAAACTACTTAAAAGCAGAAAATGTTGCAGGAATAAAATGATTTGAGATTTGAAAATCTTCCTTGCAATATTAAGAAAACAAGTCGTACTGAATTGAACCAAACAAATTATGCAGAATATCATGCAGAAATAAGCACATATATGCATTGATAACAAACCAGGAACCATTGATAACAAACCGGAATGCAAAAACTCAAAACCAGAATCAATATATTATTGAGGGACCCCTTTTATTGACAATATATTTTTCATGGTGTAGCGGAAAGCCTAACTTAAATTTCAGTGTATGATTTTTTTAAATTCGTTCATTGTTTGCAGAGATCACGTGATGAAAATTGTCAAAAATGGTGGAAAACTTGGCATTGAATGCTTTACTTGTGAAATAGCACTATTTCTTTTTTTCTTTCAACAAAACAACGCTTAATAACATTACTTCAAATTGGCAAGAAAATCTCCAGGTAGATTTTGGTACTCAGATTTGATCAATTTAAATGTCTTTATTCATTAAAGTCAGATAAATAAATACCGACTGGCATGATTTTTTGAACAATTTCTTAAAACGAATAATAGAACAATAAAGGCCTATTAAATTTGATACCCAGTTTTTCGGACACGTTCATTAAGAAATGGCAAGATTTGCACACACCAAAAATCGCCTGAAAACAGGATATTCCTCCTAAAATTTCATAGGGTAATCTGATTGATGTAAAAATTTCAGAATTATCGTAAAATAGTAAAAGGGACCCTAAAATGTAT
>JAUKPT010004755.1:0-10892 GCA_032273505.1 Nanomia bijuga
ATGGAGACGCCAAAGTCAAATGCTTAAATCATCACACACAAAGTAATGTATTATTCAGGATCGCTGGCTACCCAAGTTTTTTTATTCGTTTATTAGACAAATAGATGAGGCAAACACCTATTTGAAAGAGCGGAAACAAAGCTATTGGTGACTTGCGTTTTATTTAATCAATCTTTGCTAATCTTATTCTATTGTTATAAATTTTAACTGATTTAAAATACTTATGTTCTTTTTACTTCAAATCAGTGACTATATTATCACTTCTATTTTGGTGAGGTCAAAAGCTGGGTGTTTCCCTAAGCTAATAAATAATTCAAACTCACAAATAACGTTTATATCCCTTTTCCAAACAAGATATTTTCTTAGTTTATTGATTGTCAGACTAATGCGAACGTCAGATTTTTGGGTCATCGGGCTTGTAAACTCTGGAATTCTAGGTCATCGGACTTCTGAACATCGGACTTATGTCGGACTTAACGTCGGACTTGTGGGTCGTCGGACTTATGAACGTCGGAATTGTGGGTCCTTGGACTTGTGAACGTCGGACTTATGGGTTGTCGGACTTGTGAAAGGCGGACTTGTGGGTTGTCGGGCTTGTGGGTCGTCGGACTTGCGGCATGGACCCAAAGAAACAACTGAGCATGTCCTCGAATGCAATAGCGACATAATGTTTAACGAAGAAGAATTAGAAAATGTTAATTGATTGAAAAGCGTCTTAAACCATAAACGTCTTCAAAATGATTGAAGAACAAAACAGAATAGTTAACAGTTAAAATGAAAATGAAAAAGTTTTTATATGAACAGTTTTTTTTTTAGAATTTATAGTTACTGTCGCCTAGATAGTTTTAACTTTTTAACATTCTTGAATGATTCTAGCTAACGAAAAATTATGATTTTAGCGATTTTATCTACACTAACCGAGCCTAGCAGTTTTTATGTTTTTTTTTCATTATTCAAACAACAAGCCCCAGTTTTTATTACAATGACGATATCGAGGTTATTATTTATGTGTTTTTTGTTTGTTTTTCTAAATTTAGTTAATTGTAATTATATACTATCTAGAGAGGTTTAGTGTAGATAAATAAATAAATTATGTTTACTTGTGAAGCCCTGATTAGTACTGAAATGGCTTCTTTTTCACCTTTTCTACATTCCATTTTTTTGGAACCAAACATTTTTTCAAAAATCAGTCTTCATAGTGTCATTTCCCTGATAATCCCTGAAATATTATGAAAAATATCCCCCAAAAAAGCCCCGAAAATATCGAAAGTTACGTGTTTAATTTTGGATGGCCACCCTTACAATATTCTCACCTCAACTTCACAATTCTTAACTGCCACAGGCAGGAGGATAAGCAACGATTTTTGACAAAAAAAGAAAATAGGTAAGAAATAAGGTTTTCAGTATGAATTTTTGCTAAATCCGACCTAAAATACTTTAAAAACACAGGATAGGAAATAATGTTGTGAACATGGTAAAGATAAGCTATCAGTTCATCCCATGTCATGTGAGTTGGTATCTGACACTAGTTGGAACTACAGTTGGCAGTACAGTATGACTGTACCACAACGTACGTACTACACTTTATACCTTCAAAGTTTGTGGGAATCCTGCCACTTCCATTGGTAAATTCTCTTGTATCGAAGTGAAAGTAATGCGTAAAAAGTTTAGTTAGAATTAGAAACTAACTTTGTTATTCAACTATGGATCAATATCCATCAAAGACAGTATAGTTGGTCCAAAAGTTTGGGGAATAAATAATTTCTTTTCCAAATGGGGGGGGGGAGTGTCTTTTTTGGCAAAATATTTATGTTGGCCATTTCGATACAATGTAGGTTAAAGTTACTCCCTCTCTATTAATGGCAATTTCTTACCTCCCTTGTAATCAGTTTTTGCTCTCACTGACCTTCAATCCTAGATTTCACATTTTTGCTACCATGGTATTTCTACTGCAATGCTGACATTGTTGAGTTATCAAGCAACCTTGAGGCTGAACACAAAAATGTTTGATTTTCAATCTGATTTGTAGGAAACCAATAAAATGCTTATGGAAGCAAGCTTGATAATAGTTGTGGAAAAAGGTAAATAGATCTTTTAGATAAATAAGTTAATTTTGAATAGTAACCATGCAGAGTATGAGTATGCAACAAGATGTTTTTTTAGTTGCTAAGATTCTCAGTGACTACGGAAAACCACTATTTCAATGCATGGTAATTTAATTCTCTTTAGAGGATAACTGACTTAGAATATAGATAGAGAGTGGCTAGAATGAACTGGCGATTATATTTTCTTCCCTCCTTTTCTCTTCTGTATATTGATATTTTATAGAATATATCCTCTAGGCTTGTTGATTCACCTTGATTATATTGTTCAATGCATTCTCCCTGTTGTCCTATACAATCTTAAGAAAACCTTTTTTTGATTTGTCATTGACTACAGAGAACAAGTCTTTGTTTGTTATATATTTTCAAGGAATGTTTCATTGTAATTGAATTTTATCAACAAAATGATGCTTCAAAATTGGAATAAACATCAATGGGAAAGGAAACATTTATATTGGGACTGGCATTTTGAGTATGTTGACATGTTTCGACTATTTCGATACTAACACTCTTCCTGATGAACGATGGGATCATCTCAAAACTTAAGCTGATTTAGATTATTGAATGGCTGTATATTACATCACTTTAATTGGTTCACTCAAAAATCTTAGCAGAATATTTTGTTTTAAGAAAACTTGAATTGTTTAAATGAAGCAATCAGATTCTTGCTGATGTGATTTCAACCAATCAACCATCAAAATCAGACACGCTATGATCACATATTTTCTTGGTGATTTGTATGCCCCTTTGGAATTTCTACTTCCATAAAAAGTAAAGAACTGATTCAATCTTAAACTTAAATGATGAAATTCTTGATTTCTACTCTTTTTACATGAAATAATTTTAATTAGCCTTAACCCTCTTCACTGCTTTTGCCATTTCTTGAGCTTTTTGAAAAAGTCAGTAATAAGACCTTGCTAATAACGATTGAATTGCTGCGCTGAACCAAATTAAAAAAATATTATTCATTAATTAATTATTCATAAAAATTATGTTGAACCATTCTCTAGACAATGAAACAACTCCTGGGTTCTTCATCATTTCCCTTTCTTTTACAATATTGCTCAAAGAGTACCCGGTATATAGTTGTAGTTTCCATTTTTATTGAACTATGCTCAAACTGTACAGCAACTATTTATTAATGACTGTTTTTTCCTGTAGTAGACATACTGGTTAATGATTTTGAGGTGGTTATGTGTATGATACATTACTGGTGCTTCAATGATCAATAAATGTTAACAAATACCTGAGTGTTTATGCTGTGATTTCATCAAGATTGTGTTATCGATATCTATCTACGCTTGCTTTTAGATACCTGATATTAAGGAGTGTTAACCTAGAGGTGGAGACTTATGATTAAAATATTTTTAAATTAGGGTGGAGTTGATTAAATTAATGTAGATGTGACTTTTTCTCACACAGAGGTACATGTAATGTGAATCCTAGATTATGAAAATATGTTTCAACTAATTGTATTGTTAGAATTTAATGCTTCGGACTACACTTGATCCTTGCAAGGGCGGAAAAGATGGGTCGCCCGTGTCATATGTGAGGGAAATTGGGCAGTCAGTTGTTACTTCACAGACTTAAGTGATGGGTTCAATTATCTCAGTCTGTTCCATCAAACTTTATCCTCCTCTACCTTCACTTTTTTAGTCAGTTTTTTTAACATTTCCAAATTAGCGGTACAATGAGAGGTTGAGAAAGAGGATTTTCAGGGACGGGAAGGATTAGAGCGTGAACTTATCCATTACCGTTTCAAGAGGCCTCTTTTGATTGGTGCTTGGTAACAAAGCTTCTAATGCACAAGTGAGATCATCTCTAACGAAGAACACTGAATGGTTTATGTTTCCGACATCTGCCCCATTCAGTTTAGATGTCAAGACATCATCAATAAACGATTCCCTGCTTTTTGCTTGTTTGATTCCAGTGTATCGCAGTCGCTACAGGTTCAAGCCAATCTTTTTGGATCTTGTAGCTACTGCAATCAACTCTGTATTGGTTTTCCTTTGATCAGAGAGTTTCTTGTTATGGTAGGTTTTAGTCTATAAGTGCATTTGAATATGTTTTTTGAGATTCAAGAGACTTCTTGGTTGTTTGTTTGGTGCTTCCTCTAATTTTTATTCATAGTCTTATATTGAATACTATATTTTAGCATAGAAAAGAAGAAGACGAGTATATAAGTAGGAAATGGTGATTTCAAAATATCTTGAATAAAAATAAAGTAGTAATATATATATATATAATAGGATAACTAACTATCATAAATTAATGTTTTAAAACGTGTTTGATCATATCTATTTTAAAATTTATGATGATGAACTTCATTTTTAGTAAAGGGTTTACAATTTTCTTTCTAGGATCAAGAATATTTCCTCAATTTCTTTAATTTTTCCAAGTTGGCAAAAGTTCCTCACGATCCCGGATCGCAGGATCGAACTTTTCTCAGACTGTGGTACTGTGCTGAGAAAAGGCCCTTGAAATATATTCTTATAGTATAGTCTTTCTTAGCTTTATTTTCCCTTGTTTA
The DNA here is from genome assembly GCA_032273505.1 of Nanomia bijuga. Classification (NCBI taxonomy): domain Eukaryota; kingdom Metazoa; phylum Cnidaria; class Hydrozoa; order Siphonophorae; family Agalmatidae; genus Nanomia; species Nanomia bijuga. The sequence goes on from JAUKPT010004755.1 coordinate 4,633, forward strand.
CATAGTAGTGTTTTTTTTGCTGCTAATTTTTCCAGGCCCCTAAAAAGCATAGGTACTTGGGAAATACACCCTGTTCTCCATTCCCCCGGCAAAGCACTGAGTATTCATCTTGTAATTTATTGGCGTAGTTTGCTCAGTCCACACCAAATCAGCATGTTTGTAAAGCAATCAACGACCAAAAAATCTTAACCAGCATATGTGTAAAAGCTTTTACAAATATAAAGGTAGTAAACAAATTGGCTGAAATATTAGTTTGACTTCTGCCAAGTTGAGTTTAAAGAAAAGATTCCTGATGATATCATCCTGATCCAAAAACTTTAGTTCAATGAATAGTAATAGATGAAAACAAGGTTGGGGTTTTATCTTTTTTATGATCATTGAAGTAACAATCTTTTGCTTTCTAGTTTTAACAGAGTGCATCTTCTTCGTCAAAGGGTTTCTGCTCTGTTTGATATTATTGTTTTGTCGTAATTACTGCTGACATTGATTGTGAGATGCTTCAGAATAGTTCACAGCATTTTAGAGTACTCTTCAGTTTCATAGTCACTTTTTTAGTTTCCACCTGAGATTTTTTATTCCTTAAACCTTTTTTAATGTTTCAAAGTAACAAACAAAAACAACCTATAGAAAAAGAATGGATTTTTTAGAATGTTTATAAGAAAGGCGTCTTTCAATGTCATTTACTTTGGTTGTGAAAAATACTTACTTCGGACCAAATGATTTTGTAGTTTTTTTATTTCAAATTTAAGTAATGAGTGAAATATTACAAAAATCTTCATGGATATGTTCCCAATTCATCTATTTGGTTATCTTTCAACACACTCCATTCAATTAAGTTATGCATCGTCGGTTGTGAGATACTTACACGATGGGAGAGAGGAGTGCAATTAAAAACAATGCAGTAAAATGTACACAACTCTATAAGTGAGGGCAGAATAAATAGCACTAGGTAATGCTGAAGGGTCTATCCATGGTCCAGTAAATAAAGGTGATAAATTTCAAGGATTAATATTCAAGATTTCCACTTAGTATGGAACAGACATTTTCGAGCTAATGTCAGGTAAAAGCTGAAACTGCCAATGCCAAGTAAATCTAGACTCAAAAGGGGGATAACCGCAAACAAATTGCAATGAATGTAAAATATGCTTTTTTAATCAGCATAGAAGTTACTGTTTTGGCGGCTTCTTGGCCAATTCCAGTATTAAAAGGGTACCCCTAAAAAAAATGCTATAGAAAACAACCTATAGAAAAATAATGGATTTTTTAAAATGTTTAAAAGAAAGACGTCTTGCAATTTTTTTTGCACTTTTTTCTAGGGGTACCCTTTTAATACTGGAATGGACCAAAAAGCCGCCAAAAAATAGCTTCTTTCGCTGATTCAGAGTCTCGACCTTTTTTTTCACAACCAACAATACCCTAACAAAACTAAAAAAAAACATGAAATTAATGTAAATATTTGTCGTGGCTGCTTTATTACTGATTCCAGACACAAAAATTGACCTTTATTTTGAGTCCCATTTTTACATTCTATACAGTTACTATTTTTAGAATATATACATGACCCAACTTTAAATTTAATGTTAACACTGTCTGGCTATTATTCATTTATTCATTTTTGGTCAAAACTGATTCAGGCAATCACCTTGGATGTGTAATACCTTTATGTATCCTGATTTTAGTTGGAAGTATGACAACTTGTTTGTGATGTTCACTTTTTGATTCTACCTGTTACTTTGACTTTTCTTGTACGTAATATTGATATTGATATTGTTCCTCCCATTATGTCTCAACCTTCTCTACAGTACCCTTTTATTATCCCCCTCCTACATAAACATGTGTTATCAATTCAAAATTATACTTGTATTTTTTATTCTATCGAAAGATGGATATTTTAACAAGATATATCTAATGATAAAAAAACAACCTTCGTTTTCAACCTAATTTTTTTTCGAAAAAAACTTTTTTTTAGATAAGATTGCATCTAGATTTTATTTTCCATCAGTATTGTATTTTGTTAAAACATGTGAAAGGCAAAAGTAGAGATATAGTTACTATGTTCATCCTTTACTGAAATGTTGTTAAGACACTAAATAAAAAGGTTTCTTGACAAGACTCATCAATTACTGATGATTATACAGAATTCATTGATGGTTGTGAGCTTTTCTCATAAATTATTCCTTTTTCTTCTTATTAATTATGCAGTTTGTCTATGTGAAATATTTTAATAGGATTTTTTGTAAATGTTTCAGTACGCAGTTTATTGAACTTATTCAAAACGTACGAATTGTAATATATAGTTTTTTACTTTTTTAACGTACATGTCGTGGTGTCCGAAAGGGACATCCATAATTTCTTTTTAATGTAAATAGTTTTTTTGTACGTATTGAAAAAAGAAAACACTTTTGTTATTGGATAAGAAATGTTAATGCAACAAACGCCAGGGTGAGTAGAAATTAAAATATTATTATCTTTGTTTATATTTCTTCAATACTGTTACATATCATGTGTGAAATCAATATATGTATAAAATGTCTTTGTTAAAGGGATTATTTTACTAAACTTTTTCACTTACTTTCATTAAATGTTTTTTCCTTTTTCTTTTATGAATTATGCTTTCGAAATGATGAATTCAGATGGTTTGTTTTATCCTATTGAGTTTTGTTTAGTTCTTGAAGTCTTTACTGAATTCAGATATCTTTGCACCAAATCTGTCATTATTTCCTTCTTCATATAACTTTTTTGATTTATGTTGATATATGCTGAGATTTATTTTAGTTGTTGTTAATGGAATGTATCAAAATGATGACTGACTTAATACTGGTAAGAAATGACATCATGTTGATTTTGATTGGTCAATGCAGGCCCGACGCTAGTAAAATATCCAGGGGGGGTGCAAGACAAGATTTTGCCTACTGAAAACAGTCCATAGTGAGCGCAGTGGCGGCGGAAGTGATTTGAGGGCCGTTAGGTGAGGTTGTTTGCGGGACCTTTTACAGGAATTATGAAACATGCGAGCGAAGCGAGCAATCGGGCCCGTAGGTCCCGAGCGGCGGAACGAAGTGCCGTCGTTGAACAGCTGGGGGATCTGGGGGGGCGCTGTAAGCCCCCAAGGGAGTTTTGTAAATTGACACTCTCAGATGCTCTAGAGAAAAATGTCAGATATGTAAACAGAGAGCATAAGCAAATTCACAGAAAACTTGATAAAATATGTTAATAAAGCCAAAAAAGATGGACCATCTGACAAACTTGGAATTATTTAACCATGTTTGTTGGATTTGCCGACTCGAGTCGGCATTTGCTGACTAAATGAGGAGCCAGGGGGATGTCACACCCCCACGCCCCCCTTGGCGCCGTGTCTGGGTCAATGCAATACTATCATAGATTCGAGCTTTAAGAAAGCTTCAAGAATATGTCATATCTGGATAACTAATATCAACAACTGTCTTGATGGTTTAATTAAAGAGCAAATTTAGTCATTATTTGGTCAGTAGAACTAACAGTGGATATTTCTGCCTACCCGCACATTACACAATTTTTCAAGGTTCTGATTATTTCACATTTATGTCATGATTTTGGCAAATTTGACAAATTGTGACATTTTTAAATGAACCAATCGAATTTTCATGATGTCATTTTCAGCTAATGAGGCTGTAGCCCTGTGAGACATGGCCTTAGCAGAAAGTAGTATCTTGTAGATACTGTAGATACATCAGTTCTCTGATGATGGTTGAATCAATTCTTCGTGAATAGTTTTCGATCCTGTTTGATTCAATGGCTTGTATTTTTCGACATATTTTTCGACACACTTAGTGAGTTGCACATATTCTACACATTGTCAGTCTGTTGAGTCATTCAGTAAAGAAACATTGAGAACATATCTTAACACAACTATACTTTAATAACATAAGCATGTAGTATTCAGAAATGCAAGGGTTCTGTCAGAACATTTAATGGCTGACTTCATCCATTTATTATTAATTTATATCAATGATTAGCAGTTGGTTATTGAGATAAAATGGACTCTTGTTGGTAGGATCATCTTCTTTTGAAAAGAGTATAAAGAAAAGAATTCCCTAAGTTAGATACTCGTTTGCTCCAACCAACTTATTACTATATTTTTATGGATTAAGTTTATTAGTTGAACATCTAGATATCTTCTTTTGTTAGAGCAAAAAGGCCTTAATAACTTCATTACAGGGCATTGATTTTAATTTAAGAGTACGAAGACAGTGCAAATGATTTTCTTAAAATAAGAACATCATGGCTGATCTGGTTTATTCAGGAAATATCTATTGTCTCATCTCATGTTGAGTCATCAGCTACTACCCATTTATCTCTAGAATTGTTGCAGTGATCGTAAATCTGATTGATTTCTCTGTAGAGCGATAAAATGATTTGAATAACTGCAATAATGTTTTAGATATCTGCATCTTACTTTACAAGAAAGTCACTCTTAGAAGTCAGCGTTTGTATACCTCCAGTCATTGTGTTGACTTCATACTCCTTGATTAAGTTTCAAAACGTAGCTGGGGATAATTTGGGTATAATATTGTTTTTATCAGAAATTTAATTTGGAATTATCTGGGTTAACAGTAAATGAACAGTGAAAGAGTGGCAAAATTCATTGTTAAAAAATAAATTGTAGCATGTATTTCCTTTAAGTTGAGAGGGTACCCAAATTACTCATCTGCAATTTGTCCCACGGAAAGCAATCGAAGTCTAAGAAAATAATATTTTGCCCTTGGTTCAGTAGCAAACAGATCTGCCCATCCTACCCTATGCAAGATGATTAGGATATATTTATGGTTGACAGGGACTGATGAGATATACTGTGCTTTTGGTACAATGACAAATAGCTCTATTTTTACACAAAGTAATGATGTTTTATTTCCTAGACTGATCTAGATCATCAAATATAAATGATAATGATAGCTAGAAGGTTCTGAAAAGAGAACATAACACGATGGTTTGACTTATTCTTAGTTTTCACGAAGGAAGAAGTTTAGAATGAGTTTGTCTTTGACATTGATCATGGCTTATGTAATGTAACAAATTTGGCTGTTTGATGGAATATGCAATGTGTCTGTAAACTGAGTATAAAATCCAATTAATACACATTTTGGTCTTTATTCCTGTAAACCTGCTCCTTTTTTTAATTACCTATACGATAATATTACCAATTTAAGAAAGTTATATTTTATTTTAGTTTATTAGTTTATTAATTCTTACAATATGCTGCAAATAAGGTTAAGTCCTAAACGTTAAGATAATAAGATGTTAGGTTTTGTTTGCACTTTTGATGGAACATTCTTGCAAAGCTGTTATTGGGTTAGTGAAGGCTATGACTTTAGCATTTTGTCTGGTACCACCTGACCCACCCAATTCCCCTCTCCCTGACCGGGTCGACATGTCGGCATTGCCTAACAGACTTATCTTCTCTAAAATCTCCGGTCAAGTGCATTTTATTGCAATGTTTTAATGGCATTCTCATCTACCATCTGAATCCCCAGTCCAGAAAGTAACTTATGGCGAGAATACGCAGTGATATGTCATCATTCAACACCCTTCCTTTCATGTTAGTAAAGCATCGTCTTCATGAGATACTTACTGGATGGGGTCACAGATGTCAGATGCGTGTGTTGTTACAAACGATGCAATAAAATACTTCTCGAGCTCTTAGCGAGTGCACATGCCTTGTGAGGGAAATTGGTTTATCAGTTGGTAGCTGAGGAAATACTAGGTGGTACTTAAGCCATTGCCTCGATAAGCACATAAAGAGCTTGTGTAAACCTTAAGCCATTAAGCATTAACCATGTAAAATAGATGCGTGACAAAAGAAGACATACCACTAAACGTTGATAAATGCACAAAGGAGAAACTTTTAAAAACCATTTAAAAAAAATTGTTTAAGGGGTTGGCCATTATCCAGACATTTTTAAAACAATGGCAAAATTTTCGACCTTTGAGGTTATTCATTTTGTTTTTTTTCATGGCAATGTTCAGATAAGACCTTAAGATTTTCCAAGAACTCACTATTCAAAAAAATATTATTATTTATTATGAAGATTTTTTAGCTTTAGTAAATGTGTGTCGAGTCGCCTAAAACAGGACCTTGTCGCCATTATCCGGTCACATAATAAAAGTTATAAAAACGCTATTATTATAATTTATAAATATGTTTTAAACACAAAGGTAATTGACTCAAAGCAAGATAGATGGTTAGGTGTTAGCTGTTGCTTTCTTGTTCTCTTTTTCTTGAG
>JAUKPT010004756.1:0-10892 GCA_032273505.1 Nanomia bijuga
TTTCCCCTCTTTTACACTTCTTACCCCTGTTCGCAACTTTCGATTTTTTTTATACTTGGCACACATAAAGACCATGAAAACATCTAACTGTTGCTAAAACAAGAAGTCATAACTATCCTTACTTGGCGAGTTTTTAAATGCTTTAGTAAAACCGAAAGTTCCTCATAATTTCAGGAAAAGTCGTTTATTTTGTTTGAAAATTACTTCTTAAGACATTATTTGATAATATAAACTTGTTCACCGGAAGGCACTGAACTAGATTATTATGTACAGTGAAGAGGTCTGTTATTATTGTACGCCATGATGTAAATGTAATAGACCTTTTCCAAGTTAAGTTCGCCATGATGCTCGTGGGGGAAATATGATGGTGGACGTGAAAAATAGTGTTCATAAAAAACAATTAGATGGATTTTATTGAATAAGATTACAATTACTAAATACATTATATATTGTTTAACTGTTTAAAATAGACAAAAATCACGCAAAAAAGCCGTTCAAAACATATTTTCTTATTAACTTTTTTTTCAATGATAGAATTCTAAAATAGAAATTTGTTTCTTTTTCTAAGCATAAATTATTAATTATTCACTTAATGTATTGTTCTATTATTTAATTATCTATTCAAAAATTATAAAGTTAACAACAAAGTATTTGATGCTTTCCAGTGTCGTAAACACGTGAGGAATAGGATTTAATACCATTTTTATTTCATATAGAAAACCCATGATTTTGCCCCCACGACAAAATGGCAAATTTAACTCGGAAAAGGTCACGTAAAAGATAACCTATCAATGGAGAGTTTTCCTTGATTTTGATAGCTATAATGAGCAAGGGTAATCGCATTCTTTTTAAATCACTATATACTTTCAAATCATCTTGGTTGTTATATGATAGCTTCTTGGTAATACAGTTTAGAACTGAATCATGCATAAGCACGGACTACTAATAGTCCGTGATCCAAGTCGTGGCGATATAGTTCATTTCATATGCTTATGATATAATTATGATATATTATGATTTTAGTTTATTTCACATGATTTTTTATTTCTAATTATGTTCCTTTATTTCTATGGGGTCCAATGTTTTTTGGTCATTTTAGGTACGCTGATTACGAATTTAACCAGCAATCGATGTGAATAGGAAGCTTTCGGTCGTTTTCAGCATTAATTAGCTAAATTTTGGTCCATTTTGTTTCATTACAGTATAAAGTGCATTTTCAAGATGTTTAATTCTTAATTTGAATTAGATAGCTGGATTGGGCATGAAAAGTAGATGAAAAAAATGATATGATTTGCTATGTTTGCAGAAAAGGGGTTAAAGGGGTTAAAAATGGCTGTTATAAGGCAGCCAAATGATAATTTGATAGTCACACGAGTAAGCATATTTACTATACATCTTATCTCTGCATTAGTTTTCCAGTATTACACTATTTTTATCATACTTATTGTGAATATTTGGGCAAAAATGGGGGTCAAAAGGGGGTCAAAAGTGCTCGTCTCCCCATATGTCACAATATAATTCTAATGATTTATAGATAATGGTCATATAGGAAAGTGAAACACAATTATAGCATCCTTTTTGACACAAATCTATAGTTGTTCAGTTTTCCGAGTTTGAAATTAGATCATTATTGAAAAATCTAGATAAAACGTAAAACTTGTTTTTTCGGTGCCATTTTTGGTAAGAATTGATAAATCTTTTTCTGTTATTCAGTTTTTTATTTCATCACTTTTTTCTATAAAATTGTATTATTATACACCAGTGTTATCAAGTGTTATCAAGGATGAAATTAACGAAGATTCTTTTATTTTATTTCACCCTCGGGTGTGATTTTATTTTTTTGAGAAAAACAGCATGTTTTTTTAACTTAAATGTATGAAACTAATAATTTTATAGCTTTCATGGGTCTGATAACATCAATAACTCTAAAATGGTTATCACCAGAATTGTTTCTAACTAATTCGCCTAACGGCTCGTCAGTTAACACTTATCTCGACTGAAATATTTTCGATAACAACTATTTCATCACCGGTTAATTGTATAATATATTTATTTTTTGAAATATTTCGTTTCTGGTCTTATATCCCCAGACATTGTAATGTTTTGCATTTGAACCTCTGATAATACAAACTAAGAGTAAATATATGACAGCAGTCGACTAAAATTAATGCTTTTGAACTTTCTTCGCAAATGGACAAATATACTTGAAGTATGTACTAGCGAAAGAAATCATGTACCCTTCTGTACGTTCTTAGCAGGGTTAGATTGTATACATTTTCTTTTATTTTTGAATTTTAGATTCAAGAACTTAATCGTGAGGATTTGTGCGATTTCAGACTCCTTGGCGACGGATCTCTAGGACGGGTTTATACTGCTGATTTTACGGGATGTAAAGATGGAAAAACCTACACAGCATGTGTAGCAGTTAAAGCTATAATTGAGAAGGCTACTTCAAAACAAATAGAAGATTTTGTTCGAGAAGCGGAAACTCGAGCCAACTTCAAACATGAAAATGTCATATCTTTAATTGGCGTCATTAGCAATGAAGAACCTTTGTCATTGATATACGAATACACTGAATATGGCGACCTTCACGAATATTTATTGCGACATTCACCCAATTTCAGCGAAGCGCACACGAATGATGGATGTGGACAATTGGAGTACTCTGATCTTATTGTCATATCTACACAAATTGCTAGTGGTATGTCTTATCTTAGCACCCATGCGTTCTTACATAGAGATCTAGCTGCGCGAAATTGTCTAGTTACAGATGGCGGGATTATCAAGATCTCAGACTTTAGTGGTTTACGTGATTTGTATGCTGGTGACTATTACCGTGCCCCCGGTAGACCACCATTGCCGGTGCGATGGATGTCTCCTGAAGCAATATCACAAAGTAAATTAACGTCAGCTAGTGATGTTTGGTCCTATGGAATAGTTTTATGGGAAATCTTTTCTTATGGCTCTCGGCCATTTTTTGGACTAAGCAATTATCAAGCATTAAAACTCATTGCTGAGTACGAGTTATCATTACCTTGTCCAGATGGTTGTTCCAGTTCAATATTCTCCTTAATGCAAGAATGCTGGGGAAGTGATATAGAATTGCGTCCTACGTTTGTGGAACTTTATAATCGTTTAAAATCAATGAGTGGTATAACAAATACTTCTACACAACAAAATATGTCGGTTGCTAGTTTGTCTACTATATTGCCTATTTCAAATGGCTATATTTCTAGAGAAGTTCAAAGTAATCCATTTCACCGTCCATCTTTGTCTAGTAGCCAGTCTCATTCATTACACTCAGGACATTCATCTGCACCGTCTACAAGCAGTGGCCACCACCCTGCATCTATCCACAGTGCATCGCATTCTATCCCACAGTCTCTTTTAAGTATTTCTCATTCTGTTCCTTCATCCCTTATTATTCATCAAATTCAAAACAGAAATGCTCATTATAATTTGCCATATGATGGATGCCAATCATCTCATGAAAATCAATGTCAGTTAACTCACCAAACTCGTCCTGCTTCGGCAAATGGTAGTAGTTTACATCGTTCATCTGGGGCGCAATCAAATAGTTATTTACCGCCAGGTAGCTACATATCTTCACTTCATAGCTATCCAACCTCGGCCGGCTGCCCACCGACTATGTTCAGTAGACAAACATCTAGTCGGATCAGCAACCATGAGTCGAGCGGTTATGATTCAATCAAGCGCGGACATAACCAATCAAATATTGGCCATATATATTTATAATAATTCAATTTATATTGTTTTTTTCTGACTCGTTGTGTTGTTTTTAGTACCTAAGGAGGTAATCAAAACTATTAAAAACGTTTAATGTTAATTTGATTGTTACTTCTGAGTGATTACCAATAACCTTTACAGAGCTACTACTGATAGAAATCCATTATTTCTAGTTTCACGAAGAATTCTGAAACTTCAATAGCTGTATGTGAAAGAAGACAGTTATTTGGAACAGAATATTACGAGGAAATAATTGTGATTTGAATAAAGTTGAACAATCATTTATTCAGATGTACCCTACAAAGAACGGGATAGCTAAAAGAAGATATTTTTAAAAACACTGGTATAAGAATGGTATAAGAAATGAGCAAAAATAAATTGCAAATAGTGAGGAGGTTGTATTTGCGAATCAGAAGAATTGTAAGATAACAGGAAAATATGTAGGTGAATGTACCCAAAACGAAGAAATACTTTAAATTATTTAAGAAAAATAAAAACACTTTTTAGTTTCATAGTGTATATTTACAATTTTCGGCTTCTGCCTTCTTCAGTGGTTTCAGTAAAATGTTACTAAGTTAAAAAATACGTTTTAAAAAGTTACAACTTTGTGACCATCTGAACAGTAATTATAATATACTAAGGTGGTAAGTGTTCGTATTTTTTAACTTTGTAACATTTTACTGAGATCACTGAAGAAGGCAGAAGCTATTGCCGAAGCTAGTATGGTGAAAATTGTAAATATACACTATGAAACTAAAAAGTGTTTTAATTTTTCTTAGATTTATAACGAATGTAACTTTATTGAGATCCTTTGGAAACACTTAAAATTATACTTTAAAGAGAAGTAAATTTGTGTTTAGGACTAAGATTTTGAAGAAAAAATGCAATTGGAAAGTCACAATCGACCTTTCGGAAGGAATAGCGCATTTCATAAAGCATTTTTTCCCCCCATTTAATTCATCTATTTTCAGAATGAATATAATCTACATTTCAAATGAATAAGAAGTACTCAGAGAGGATCTGACAGCATTAAGGTTTGTAGATTTCAAAATACCAATATTCAAATTTGCATCTGCATTCCTTTTTCTCCTTGGGAGGGTGGATAGGTGCATACACCAATTAATGGATCTATAAATCACAAAGCTATCATTTACCTAAAATCAAATTATTCGATTGTATTGATTCTTTTCGCTATAGAAATCCCATTTATCAATGCAGTCGATAAGTATGAATGAGTTTTTATTTGTTTTGATTTGATTGATTTGATTGATTATATTATCAAAATACTTAATTCCCTATTACTTGTCATCTAAAATTGATTTTATGTTTTGATTGCTCAAATTGGACGGCAAATGATGATATTGATAAACAGAAAATAGATTTGAAGTCTCTACCAAAACGGTCTGAGACAACTTTTCTAAGATGCCTGGTAAATATTTTTTTCTGAATATAAACTCGCCAAAGAAACTACAGTTGATTAGGGACATCATGAGGACACTTTAGTCTGACAGTCTTAATGTCTGGACCTCATCTATTGTATACGCTTTGCTTGTAAAACGAAAGAAAATTCTTTGAAGTTACCAAGATACACCTTTCCAAAAATTACCATGTAGTTTTAAAAAAAGAACTTACGGGTGCGAGGGGGGGTCAATATGGAATAAAGGGTTAAAGAATAACTGATGAACTGGGAATTTACAAAGTAAGAAATATGAAAACTGGAACATATTCAATTAGAAAACGATAAAGGAATCATCAGATTATGATTAAGGAGATTTTTTATGCAATAATAAATGTAGTTTCTTTATCGATAATAATAGTTTTTTTTTTATATTTTGCTTTGAAACTGTATACAATTCGTCTCAGAGTAGCCACTTTTTTGTGGACACACTGTTGTTGAAGGGGTTCAGAAAGCTCGATTCAAAAAATATTTAATTAAAAATCATCAAAAATCCATCCTTAATTCATTTCCTAAACTTATCAAAATACAATATCGTAGCTCTTTTTAATCTCAATAGAAAAAACAAACAAGATAACGCTATATATGAATTTGATTGTATTCTATTTTCTATTGAATCATAAGATAGTATTTTAGATCAATCAGATAAGATTAAAAAAATGGATATAAACACACCATAAAAACATGTATTTAATATACATGTGAATATGCGATTGGTATTAGAATGACATTTTAAGTTTAGATGGTGTGAATTTCTGGCTTTTTAGACGTCAAAGACTTGAGAATGAATATATGATGACATCACCGCCATATTTTATGGTAAATTTTTACGTTAAATTATATATCGTTGTGATGTTAATTGGCGAGTACACAAGCATACCTGGGAGTTATTGAAAGGTTTTATGAATGTATTTGTAGCTATTTACCTAGTAGGTGTAGGGTTTTTTTGGAAAAGATGACCAATAGTGAAATAACGAGAAGAGAAAACAAAAATAATTAAATGGCTCCAAAGGTGAAGATGGGTCTGTTCTTAATTTGAACTCGACGACATTAAGTCAACGTAAAAGTTCAAATTATCGCATTTTTACCTAAGGTTTTGAATACATTTGTATATTTAGAAGAACATAACTTTCTTGTGTACCTTGAAAGTTTAATTTGCCATCCTGGTACTTTCAGGGGTGGTAAAGGGGGACAAAACAGTATCTACAGTGTTAATCTCAAAAAAAATTTTTTTTGTTTCATGGAAACATCTGTACTAATGGAAAATGGAGTACTAAAGTCTTATCTTAGAATAATAGAACTAGATTTTTGTAAAAGCCATAACTGTTATTTTTTGCTCGTTTTTCTCATTTTTTTCTCACGGCGTAGATATTAAGGAGCACTTTGATAACATGTAATTTTCAAATTGGATGAAGAAGAATTGCGCTTGAATATTAAAGAAGGAAAAATCAACTTCATTTGATAAACGTTTAATATATTCGTGTCATTAGAATCAGCTATCTTGGCTGAACTCACAATTGTATTTATTTGCATTTAAGCTGCATTTACCACGAAGTTACGGTATGTTTTGTAACCCCAAGTCGAGCCAAATTATGACGGTTTTTGATGCATTTAGGTCTTGACTAGGGGTGATTCTAATGACTTAAATATTTTTAACGTTTGTTCAGAAATAAAGAAGTTCATATTTTTCTTCTTCAATATCTCAAGTCCAATGTCAAAGTGCTCTTTAATACTTACGTCGTGTGAAAAAAAATAGTAAAAACAAGCAGAAATTAACAGAGTTAGTTATTACAAAATTTTAATAGAATCTATATGTATAAGAAAATCGTCTAATCGCACAATCTTCTAAGAAAAAACAAAACGTTTTATCCGAACAAAATGCTAGAATCAATAATCATAAAAATATTTTACATCTACTATTAATATCAGAATCAAGAGAATCATCATTATTTTACTTTGATAAAAAACTTTATTTTCATTCACGTGGTCAAAGAATGTTGAAACTTTTCTTTTTCTTTTTCGTACATTTCCTTTCGTGTTAAGAATTTTTAATTTAAGTTTGTTTATTAAAGTTTTATATAAGTTCGTTCAAAAATAGTAAAATATAATATATAATTTTGTAACTTTATGAGTTTGAAGTGACTCTTGCTTCCTCACCATACGCCTCCCCACCAACCAGCCTGGCGAATTGTTCATTTATATACTATCAATGGTATTCTGGAAGAGATCTGAAAAGTTAATCAAATTATATTATAGAATAGTAAATACCAAATACATGTACTGCATATTTAAATCATGTTTCTTTTCCTTAGATCTACCTGTGGGGGGAGGGAGGGAGAACTTTACTACGTTTTTACTATAGTAATTATGCTCCACATATTTTAGGCGCTGCGCAACGGGTGTGAAAAACTGACGTCACTGAAATTTGATAACCCGAATTTATTGTTTCCTTCCCCTAGACATTAATTGAGCGGGAATGTTTGGGCTTTAGAGAAAATATACGTTTGTTTCAATCGTTTGAAGGATATAACACATTTCATTTGTTTAGTCGTGACTGAGCATGACTTCCTAGTTCCGTGCTGTTTTGCGCCATAAAATAGACAATATGTACTTACTGTTGAGAAAAACACTGAAAATTCATATTATGTGCGCGATACTTGAGCTCTGGATGGTTGTATTCATAATTTCTCCTATAACGAAAGACCTTACATGGTGACCATTCCTCCTAAAATCTCCTAAAATTGGTAACTTCCAAGTCCCGATGAAAAAAAAACAAAAAATAAAAATAAAATAAGAAATCTCTTAAATTAATTATTGAACCACTCACGGTAAAATATCCTAAAATTAGTGATTATTTTTTGCTGATTTTTTAAAAAAAATCTAAAACAGTAGAAAAAATCCTCCTAAAATCTCCTTAAATCTCCTAAAAAAATCAGAGAAAAAACTTAAGTGGTCACCCTGCCTTAATTGAGTTGCATTTCGGTAAAGAATATCGCACCATTGTGCTTGTCATATGATTCTCCGAGCTGTTATATTAATCAAAATTCCGCTAGTTCATAAAAAAATTATTTTTATCGCACTTGTTTCATATCGGTCGGCTAAAAATTTATGCATCAATTCAATCGTAATCAAGCATAAAAAACAAGTTAAATGCATTTAATATGTGACTTCTCATATCTCCAACGAACTTTAGTCTTTTTTCATCATTCACGCATTTCCCTTTAAAATCATAAAAAAAACGCACATTCGAATCCCCTCGAAAATAATTTGATAAAAACATTGTCTATTTATCCTCTTGCAGCTACGCTAAAGGCGTACTGCATGAAATCTTTTCCTCAAACTTTGGGCTTATCAAGTCTGTGGGGGGACTTAATGTGAATTTGTATGAAAATTAGGTACCTATCGCCATACCATATTTATGATCATTTTGATAGTCGTAGTGGATTTGCGACAACCTACAAGCAATTTATTGATAAATTGCAAACAATTAAGGACAGGATTAATTCACAGGAGGAACGATTCTCAACAGAAAAAAGCTTTCTTCTCGAGTATAATTTAACGACTTGGAAAAACATGAGTACGACTTAAAAACACAGTTTGTTTGAATGTACGAGTAGTCAAAAGAATACCACTTTGTTGGGGACATTTCCAATTAAAACTAATAGTGGGATGAAGGATGCTGTCGAGATGGGGAGGAAGAATTGGGTCAGAAGCCTTAACCCGGAAAGAAATAGTATAAAATCGAGACTTGACACTGTGGTAGAGAAACATGTTGGGATTTACCAAAAAAAGCTTCGTCGATTGTACTACTGAAACACCCTCCAAATCCATAATGGCCGACCCCCAAAGTGACCCGTTTTACCCAAAATCCATATCTTGATAACTGATTGTCATAGACTTCGTACTCCCATCATTTTAACCGCAATACCTACATTTTTATTCGCATTGGTCAATAATCCATACCTCTAGAACGGTTAGTCGTAGATTTTTAACCGTAATTCCCAATTTTCTATTCACATAATGTATGGCCCCTAAAACGAACAGAAAGTAAAAAAATGTTCCATTTGACACAAAATGTAAAGTGTGGACTCTACTTCAATCTTTTAACGTGATGAACGTGATCTGGTTTAGTCTTTGTGTCAACTTTGATTGCACCCTTGGAAATTACGGGACTACTAGTATCCATTTCCCGTAATAGTGACTTTAAACGCGATCTGCGTTATGGCTGGGCGCACAAATTTTCATGAATTTCCAATATTTGATTTGCTGAAATATCTCATTTGCTAAAATATAGAATCAACCAATCATATTGCAACTTGAAGAACAAAGGTCAGGTCATGAAGGAAATTTATTCTTGTAATTAATTAATTCATGATAGAAAAACCGCTGTTAGCGGGTCGAGATAGTGGGTTTGCAAGAAACTTATTCAATGCAATCAAATCTTCATAAATCGCATCAAATCATATATTTCTTGATTAATCGATAAATGATCTAGATTTCCATTGTAATTAACGCTCAAAAAATCAAGAAATTTTACCACACGCGCCACACATCTTGCCGACGAAATATAACATTTAACATTAAAATAAATGTAACATACAACAAAAAAATGTTACATAGTAGAAAAAACTAATATTTAGTAGATC
Source organism: Nanomia bijuga (assembly GCA_032273505.1). Classification (NCBI taxonomy): domain Eukaryota; kingdom Metazoa; phylum Cnidaria; class Hydrozoa; order Siphonophorae; family Agalmatidae; genus Nanomia; species Nanomia bijuga. The sequence continues at coordinate 9,853 of JAUKPT010004756.1, forward strand.
ATAGCTTTTTCTATACACGGCCATACATCTTGCCGACAAAAAATCGAGTTTGGCGTTTTGTGACAAGCTGAGATCAAACCGCGCTGCTCAGTGTATTTACAAGCATGTCCAGAATACGTGGGGACGAATTTTTCTTTTGGGAGAAATTATTTGGGGAAATAATGGGCCTTTCGTACTTTTCGCTATTCGAGTCAATAAATCAGCTGCTTTTATATATTTTGTCACGTGCTTTAAATAATTTAGGGCTAAAACATTTAAAAAAATCAATATAGGTCAACGGGTTAGATGGCTCAGTAGTGAAATTTGAGCATTTCGGACACTGTCCGGACGCTCTATCTCGAGAACCAGAATTTTCCCGGATATGCGTTTTTTTCATGATATGTGGGACTAATAGAGCTACAACATTTAAAAAAATCAGTATATATCAATGAGTTAGTTTTCGAGCAAATCAATAAAAAGTGAGTAATCGCAAAAAACACGAAAATTGTCATTTTCGGTCAATTTCTGCCACAGATTGGTAACAGACAGTCATATTTCCACGAAAACATTCAATTCTCAAATTCTGCAAACGATTGGAACGTGCTCAAAACTGCATTAAAAATAGACACTTTTTCGGACAATTTTTAGCACCTTCCGGACGCTATATCTCGAGAACCAGACTTTTCCTAAACATGCGGGTTTTTACAGAAGAACATAGACAAAATTCAGTTTTTTGACTATGTCCGGAACGGTGTCCGATATCGAAAACTGGGCTCCGTCTAGCACATTCTTTTCAAATTTTACATCTTCATGCAAAAATCTCAAAATTCTGTATAGTCAATTATGCTGTGGTGAACAATGAGAGACACCATGGCGAGCTTTATACAAGGCCTGCCATGTAACTATCCCAGTGGGCCATCACGGTTTACAAAACAGTATCTGACGGGATTTTACGGTCGCACGGTATTTTTTCTAACGGGACACATTTTCACCGTGGCGACACGTTTTCGATCGCGTAAAAACATCGACTAAATTTGCGAAATTTAAAACGCGATTTTTTT
>JAUKPT010004757.1:0-10891 GCA_032273505.1 Nanomia bijuga
TTACAAAATTCCAAAAAAAAATCCACTCAGGGAAATTAATTCCAAATTTCCCTCATAAACATGTGATTACTAGTACAAAAAACCCTAATTTTCTTGAAAATGTCATAAATTGACATTAAAAAATGCTTGAATTCGTCATAAATTCATAATTATATCATTGTCATCTAGAGTGGGAGGCCTGAATGTTACATCAACCAAATTTTGTTGGTTTCTTCAGAGTTGGTAGTAGCATTTACAGTTTAAAATAAAACATCAAGTGATGGCATTTTGGAATCAACCAATCAATTACAGGTAAATTTATCTTTTCATTGGTTTATTCTAAAATTAAATAAATTAATGAGACTGAATAATCAAGCAGAATCAGTAGAATCAGTCAAAAAAGAAATCAGGAAAAAGAATATTATTCCTTTATCTCCATACTTATAATTTCCCTTCTTAAAGGTTTTTCGCTAATGTATAAAAGATGTTCATATCTGAGGATTCTGATTGGTTCACTTATAATTGTTACTAGCATATTTACACACCAAATTGTGACATTTTGAAACTAACCAATAAGATTCTCAAAAATGTAATTTTCAACCAATCAAATCATAAACCTATAATTTGCAGACAAACCCATATGATCTGAATGTAGTACAATGAATTAAAGTATACTGGTTGAAAGTCACTGGTTTAAAGTACATAATTAAATTATTCTAAAATCAAAATTGATTGAATGTCTTATTGTGTTTTCCTTCAAATATACATAAATATAATAAATTACATATCGATAGCCTCGTTCTGAATCATTTCACCATTAAACGAGATAGAAATAATTTATCTTTTCTACTTACGAGAAAGAAAAGGGAAAAATATTGTTTTTGAATAAAATGCAGTGTAATAAATTACGATTTTGATCAAGGAAAAGATTTATTGAAACTTAAACCAATATAAAGGAATAATGCAGTGACGAGTATCCCACATTGGATAAGACAATAATTCCATTTTTGAAGCGAGGGGAGTATAATGACATAGGACATGACAATTGTAGCTGTAAATATGTTAGATTGTTATTTGTTTTTCTCAGGTACATTATATCTAACTAGTACCTCATTCAACCATTTATTATTATTTATTTTTACGAGAAAGAAAAGGGAAAAAATATCGTTTTTTAGAATAAAATGCAGTGTAAGAGCCATGACATTTTTGGACAAATGTTATACCTTCATGTGTTATATGACAAACATTTGCAATCCCCTTTCATAAGATTTTCTGATATTATAGATAAGAATTGAAAAGCATCACCCATCATGCACTATCATATCGTAACTCTCATACAATTTTAAGGAAAATCGCTCTTTTGTTGAAGGCATTGATTCCTTTCAGCCATTTTTGCTTATTTACTTATTTACTTAATTTCAAAAGTGAAATCCTGTGTAAGAATGAACAATTTTCTTCCTTATGGGGAAAAGTTTTTCTCTTTCACGTTCAATTTTGAATCGGGATGTCTGCAAATTATTGATGAATTTGGTGTTTGGTTGGATTGGAAATTACTTCATCAAGATACTTGTTAACTCAATTCAAAATGTCATCATTTGTCTTTTCTTTTATGAATAAAAATGCTTGTAACAATATTAACCCTTGCACTGCTGAGCCTGCAAATAATATGCATACCGTGGAAACTGTGCATTTTTAATAAAAATCACTTTTTTAAGTACTCTCACATAAATGCTTATAACTTCATAATAATCATATCTAGGAAGTCATTAAGAGCTCATTTGAAAGATTGTGAGTTGAATTATCCAAAACAGGAAAAAAAATGTTTTAGAACCAAGTTTCACTTAAACCAGGCCCTTAAACTCCACTACTAAGAAAATTAAAAAATCAAATTCCCTTTTTTTTCCGGGAGCCGTTTTTATGTAACACAGTTCAATCCCGGATAAATCCGGGAGCCGCAGTGCAAGGGTTAAGGGAACCAATCAGAATCCTCATAATGTAATTTTTAACCAGCAAATTTACCTATAAATTCCAGACAAGACCTATGAACATCACATCACTATCCTGAAGGACAAACATTCATATTTAGAAAAAGGAAGAAAAAGGAAGAATATTCTTTTCTAATATCTATTATTAACTAACTGTTGATTCTGCAGAGTTTATTTATATGAATAATTTATCGTCCACATAATTCTACTACTTCTTATGAAAGTGCTAATCTTTTCACAAATCTTTTTTCTTCAAACTCTTTTTAATTCACCTACTTAAACAAATAAGGAAATACAATTGATTATCAAATCATTACTATTATTCAACATCCAAGACGTAGGGAAATAATATAATAATACATGGAGAAGTATATGAAGATTTATAATATTTCTATATTTCTTCTTTTTTCTAGAAAATAAAAAGAAATGTGTGAAAAAAAATTGTTTATCTCATTTCACATTCGCTATCTTGGGAGAAACATGAAAAGATATGAGATTTAAACTCTTATGCTGATGGTATTCAACCAGCCATGTTGAGGAAGATGGCAAGTGAAAAATCATTGGAGAATCAACAAAATGCATATGGGACCGATCATTCAGTTCCACTAGTAGAAGATAACCAACAAGTGCAACTAAGCAAACCAAAAAAAAAGAATTTTAGTTTAAAGTTAGTGGTAAACCATTTCAAATATAGTAGTAATTTGAAAGCATATGGTAACCCACACTTGTGAAACTATATATAAATGTAAAGAATGTGATAAACAGTTCAAATGAAATAGTCATTTGAAAAACCACATGATAACCCAAACTGGGGAAAGTCCATATGAATGTGAAGATTGTGGCAAAAAGTTTAAACGAAGCAGTGATTTTAAAGGACATATGATAACACGCACTGGAGAATATCCATATAAGTGTGTGGTAAACAGTTCAAACAAAATGGTGGTACGAAAACACATATGCCTATTCACACTGGTGAAACACCTTATTAATGTTATGAATGTGGTAAACAGTTCAAACAAAATGGCACTTTGAAAAAACATATGCGTATTCAGACAGGTGTATTACCAATGTCATGAATGTGGTAAACAGTTTAAACAAAAAGGTGATTTGAAAAAACATATAATAACCCACACTGGAGAATATCCATATAAATGTGAAGTGTGTGGTAAACCATTCAAACAAAGAAGTAATTTGAAAACACATAAGCTTATTCAAACAGGTGAAACACCTTATCGATGTTATGAATGTGGTAAACAGTTCGAACAAAATGGTGATTTGAAAAAACATATGCTTATTTACACAGGCGAAACACCTAATGGATGTTATGAATGTGGTAAACAGTTCAAACAAAATGGTGATTTGAGAAAAACATATTCATATTTACACAGGTGTAATACCAATGTCATGAATGTGGTAAACAGTTAAAACAAAATGATGATTTGAAAAAACATATGATTACCCACACTTGATAATATTTATATAAATGTGAAAGGTGTGGCAAACAGTTTAAACAAAGTGGTTCTTTGGAAAAACATACAATAACCCACACTGGAGAATATTCATATAAATGTGAAGTGTGTTGTAAACCATTCAAACAAACTAGTGATTTGAAAAGACACATTAGAACACAAACTGGAGAATATCCATATAAAAGTGAAGTGTGTTGTAAACCATTCAAACAAAATGGTGTTCACACAGTTGAATCACCTTACCAATGTAAAGAATGTGGTAAACAGTTCAAACAAAATAGTGGTTTGAAAAAACATATGGTAACCCACACAAGTGAAACTCCGAATAAATGTGAAGACTGTGGCAAACAGTTTAAACGAAGTGATAATTTGGAAAAACATATTATAACCCCACTGGAGAATATCTATACGATGATGTAGTTTTCAACCAATGAAACACAAGAAAATTATCTACAATTTTAAAACTATCCCTAAACAAGGCTTTGGAATAGGGGGTAAACCTTCCCAAAAAATAATAACTAGTATGTCTGTTTTAGTTTACTTTCTTCTTCAATCTGATATAGATATACAAAACGTGAAATACAAGCACCACATGCGAACACTGGCGCATGCGCTAATACAATATATATATATAACGGAGTTAATCTATATAAAGGAGCTAATAATAAATATACTTCACACTCCCGGGTTGACAAAGTCAATCTCCGGGGCACCAATATTTAAACAAATTTTCTGTTACCTCAAGAGGTACCAAGCGTTGCAATGCTCTTCAAATGACAACTTTTTTTACCATTTGTAATTGTCTCTAACATATCGCCTCGCACTATTCCGTCTCTTCCAGGTATCAACTCTGTTACCCGCCCCTTTTTCCACCTAATACGTGGATTGATTTTATCGTCTTTAATTATTACGATATCGTTCATCTTTAATTCCGTTCCATCACGTTTAGTTTTGTCATACATGATGTTTTCTCTTAGTGACGTAATGTATTCCTTGAAGAATCTTCTCCATACTTTATCAATAATACCTTTTAGATACTTAGATCTATTTGTTAATGTTTTCTCGCACTTATCGTCCCAACTAAACTGATTAAAGGTATGGATATTTCTGCCATGTAAGAGATGACAAGGAGTTATAGAGGCAACTCCGTCATCGCCATCACATGACAGATATGTAAGTGGTCTTGAATTTATTACACCTTCAACTTCGACAAGAAGTGTCTCAAGTTCAACATAACTAACCTTGGCATTGATTAAATTTTTTCTTATAGCATCTTTAACAACCTTTACTAATCGTTCGTAAAAACCACCCCACCAGGGACTCAATTCTTCTATGTACTTCCATTCGATTTGTTTATTTCGGATAAATGTCTTCAATAATGTCGATTTAAAAGATTTAAAGTTGTCACTTATGAAAAGTTTTGGATGACCCTTTCGTACTAAAAATCGTTTGAGAGCTAAGATAAGTGTTGGTGCAGTCATATCAGCAGTAATTTCGAGGTGTATGCCTCGAGTAGTTGCACACGTAAATAATAAAATATAGGCCTTTTCAACATTATCCTTATTTCCATATATATCTTTTACGTAAAGTGGTCCAGCATAATCTAGACCAGTATGTTGGAAAGCATATTCAGCACAAATTCTGAACGATGGTAAGTTCGACATAGGTCTGGGTCGTAGTGTTCTGCCTTGAAATCTCTTACATAAAACACACTTGTTTATAACCTTCTTGACTGTCTGTCGTCCTTTAATAATCCAAAATCTTTCTCTTATACGATTTAATGTACAATCGACTTTCATGTGTAAGACTTCGGCATGTGCATCTATTATTATTAATGAACTAATATAACTCTCACTAGGTAACACGATCGGATACTTAACTGAGTTCATTATCTTTCCATCCACTAATCTCGTTTTAGAACGTAGTATGCCTTCATCGTCTTCATACATTCTTAATGATTTAAAAACTTGATTTATTTTCAAGTTATTCCTTAATTCTAACTGCGCATCGTTTATCCACAATAATTCGGCATTATTTAACTCTTCAACCGAAAGTTCACCGCTCAATAAATTATTTCCTTTGATCCCGCGTTTAATATTATTAATAAATCTGCTAACATATGCGGTTACGATACAAAGTTTCTTCAATGAATTAAATTTTTTCTTTTCTATTACTTTACAGATTTTCAGTTCGTTTTTTGTTTGAACCATTAATGATTTTACATGGTTTTCGTTTTTACAATTGTTTATACTACATAAATTATTTCCATCGACATCCTTTTGATCGACTTTATTTTTTAACACATAGTCATTTAAATCGTTTCTTTTAGCTTCTATTATAACGTCTTTATCAAAACATAATTTGACAAATTCCTTTTGTATTGGCCATTGTGTCTCATTAAGTCGTAGAAATTGTGGACCCTGCCACCATTCATCAATAAGTAATTCAATTATCGAACCCTTCCGAGTAGCAAGATCAGAAGGATTAAGTTTTCCAGGTACGTGACGCCAGGAATCGATTGTAATGCGGCTTCTAATCTTATTAACACGATTTTCAACCCAGGGTTTCCATTCTCTATGTACACCTTTTATCCAATACAGAGCGACTTCGCTATCTGACCAACAAATTTCACGATCTATTTTAACTTCATTGCCAATTGCTGCTTTCACTGTAGTTAAGAGATTTGACAGCAGAAGACATGACATTAATTCTAGTCGAGGAATTGATTCGATTTTTAACGGAGCTACCTTACTTTTAGCAGTTATAAGTCTCGTAATTATTTTACCATCAGCACATAAAGCTCTTAAATAAATTGCAGCAGCATAAGCATCCTTTGAACTGTCACAGAACGAGTGTAACTCAGATGAAACAACGTCACTCATAACATGGTTAAAAATATCCCTAGGAATATGAACATCTTCTGAATTTTTCAATTCGGTTAAATGTTTTATCCAATCACTGTGTAACGTTCCGGCCAGTACAGTATCCCAATCAACCTTCAATGCACAAAGGTCCTTAAACAATAACTTGGTTTGTAACACTACAGGGCATATAAATCCTAATGGATCGTAATACGACGCACTAATTTTAAGAATGTTGCGTTTTGTTACATCTAAGTTTAATCCATTAACTCCAATTGTGCTAAGTTCGTAAACAAATTTATCGTTGGTTAGATTCCAATTAATGCCAAGAACCTTTCTGTATTTATTGCTGGTTCCAAGTAAATCCTTTGCATATGTTATATCATCAGTTTTGACGGATGGATCATTAATAGCAGCGTTAATTTCAGGGTCATTACTGGCCCACTTTCTTAAATTAAAACCAGCTTCCGCGAAGTATCTTTTAGAGCTATTGTGAAAGTGAATAGCCTCATTTTTATCATGTGCGGTTGTAGAAACATCATCAACATATATATCTCGTTTCAATTTCTTTACCACTGGATTAGCTTCAGTATCATCCGAATATTTAGAAAGATGGTATCTCACAGTTCCATTTAAAAGAAAAGGTGAACTTGTTAACCCAAAAACTACTCGAGTAAATCTATAAGTCTTAATATTGTTCGTGTTTAAATCATTAATATCACTAAACCATAAGAAACGTAAATAATCACGATGTTGATCAGAAATTTCAACATTTAAAAATGCTTGTTGTATATCGGCTACAATACCAATTTTTCCAATACGAAATCTAATCAAAATATCATAGAGAGAAGGTAATAAACAAGGTCCACTATATAAACATTCATTGAGTGATAATTCATTTCCCCTTTTCGAACTAGCGTCAAACACAATACGAACCTTTGTTGTTTCTTTCTCATCTCTGATTACCGCTCTATGAGGGAGATAATGTACATTTTTTGTTTCATTCTTTTTTTCAACTAGTTCGACTATACCATTTTGTTCGTATTCAGAGATTATTTCATCATATGTTTTTAACAATTCTTTGTTCTTATTTAATTTAACCCCTAACAACGAAAGTCTTTTTATAGCGTTGCTATGATTATCGCTTATTGTTCCACAGTGTTCCTTTACTGGTAACTCACACACGTAACGTTTTCCATTGAATTGTAATGTGCTTTCAAATCTTTTCATTATAACCTCTTCTTCAGTATGTTTATTCAATCCTATATTATCGACTTCATAGAACTTTGATATAAGCGAATTCAATTCTTTATTTTCATCAACAAAACATGTAGATTTTAAACAAAGCGCAGTGTTAAAATAAGAAGCAGCTGCGCTGTTACTATTATATCTTCCACACAGTACCCATCCAAAAATGGATTTTATAGCAACCGGACCATGCTTGCCCGTTCGATGTACATTTTCAATAAATGAGTAATAATAATCCACACCTACTAAGATATTTACGTCAGCGTCTTCTAAATCTGTGAAGGAATCAGCTAACTGCAAACCATTTAAATGTTCGTAACTTTCGATTGGAACGGGCGATTTAGTAAATATAGGGGAACAAATTGTAGGGATACAAATAGCTTCCACATATATAACCGAGTCCGACATTTTTCCTTTAACTTTCAGCTGAACAACATCAAAACGTTTAACCTCTCCACATGTATTTCCTAAAGTTTGAATCATAATGTTCTCAGTTCGTAAGGTCGGTAAATCTAAAGCCTTTCTAAACTTTTCACTTATATATGTTCGTTGTGACCCTGTATCAAAGAGTAGTCTCACTGACTGAAAATCGTTTTCACCAACACGTGTAGCCTTTCCAGTTGCCGTCTGAAGTAGAACATCATTTGAGTTATCACTAAAATTGTTCTTTGTGACATCAAATCGATCATTTTCCTTCGCGTTTTCCACGTTTTCTTGAGAATTATTTTTTGTCATATTATTAGGTTCACTTCCGCACAAGGATATGTGATGACGTTCGTGGCATATATTACATTTGTAATGACTTGTGCATTCAGAACTTCTATGTTTATTCTTTAAACATAAAAAACAACGTCCATAACGGCGTAAAATACTTTTCCTAGCAGCAACATCAGTTATTTTCGGACATTTTGAAGGAGCGTGAATATCTCTACAATAAACACATATACCTTTAGCGAGGGCTGCCAACGACTTAATTGTAGGTCCACCAAAGTTTTTATCTTCTTTTCCGTCTGTTGTTAATTTTATTGAAGTGCATCTTTCCTTAGCTTGCAGTTCCTCTTTAAAAATACTAAGTAATTGTTCGAAATTCCATATATCATTACCGAATTTACGGGCAATGACCATTCTTAATTCTTCAGGCATTTTTTCGGTTAAAATCGGAACAAGAAATGGACCATATGAAGAGGAATCGGTTCCAAGATGTTTCAAATTTCTTACGGTTGCTTCAATGTGATCGTACATTTTTCGAAGTTGAACTATTTGATTCATACCTTTAACAGGGTTTAATTTAACCAACGAATCCATGTGAGCACTTATGATTGATTGTGGGTTTGCATAACGATCAACTAAAATGTCTTTAGCTTCTTTATAATTTCCAGTAGTTAAGGTTAACCCAGCGATACAAGATTTAGCTTTATCAGACAATAAACCTAATAAGTAATTAAATTTCTCAACGTCTGTTATGTTTTCATTGGTGTCTATCGAGGATTGAAATCTATCCCAAAACGAATTCCAATTCAAAACGTTACCATCAAATTTAGCGAGATCTAGTTTCGGTAGTCTGATAATAGATGTTGTTGCAGTTGATAAACTTCTAGATTCATTAAGATGATTACTGACAACATTTTCAGCGGCTAGAGTAGGTTCGATTCCGTCGACATTTTCGGTTGATGACGGCGAGAGTGATTCTACGATCGAACTCGTGGTACGAATTTTTGTTGATGTTTTTTCCAAACAATGGTCGATTTTTACAATACATTCTGAATGTTTATCATTTCGAGTAAGTGTGTCCGATAATTCGTTTTCAATCTCATCTTGTTCTGCTATATTTTCGAGTATTTCCGAGTCTAAGGTTTTGATACATTCAAATTTCTCTTCGTAATTCTTTTTAATGGAAGTAAGTTTGATTATGTAATCGTCCGAGTCTATTTCAAGTGAAGACAATAATAAGCTGTTAAGTTCTTCTTCAGAATTTTGTAAGTGTCTTCGGTAAACATTGCGTTTTCCTCTCAAAGCAGCGATATTAGCCATGATACAAGAATACGTGAACTCAAATAAGGAAAGGTGTAAAAATATTAATAGTTCGATAAATTATGCTCAACTTATAAACAATGACTACTAAGTTTGTTTATTTATATCGTTTAAGAATACAACGTATGTAAAATTATAAACGATTCTTCAATGATATATCATATCACGTCGTGTACGAAAGTGTAACTAATTCAACTAAATTCCAACAATTAACAACAATCAAACAGGATCACTACTTCAAGTTCGTGAACAACAATAACAATCAATAGTCGGATGAATATTATATCGATAAATATTAAATCGATATATCAGAAAAAAATAACTATTCAATATACTGATCCAATCATAAAATATTCCAATCCAATCATATTATTCATCCCGGGTCGCGGCACCATTTGGAATAGGGGGTAAACCTTCCCAAAAAATAATAACTAGTATGTCTGTTTTAGTTGACTTTCTTCTTCAAGCTGATATAGATATATAAAACGTGAAATACAAGCACCACGTGCGAACACTGGCGCTAATACAATATCTATAACGGAGTTAATCTATATAAAGGAGCTAATAATAAATATACTTCCCAGACTCGTTAGTGAATGAGCATATTAAAGCCAATTCTAAACACAACAGGGTCTTATGCAATTGGTCTTGTTATTAACTAGTAGCAATCTTGGTAAGTATTGACCACTTGGTATTGGTGCATTTTGGTAGTTGAATGCAGCTTGGTAAAAAAGTATCTAGTTTTGCTACTTTCGCCGAACATTTAAATATAAGATTTCAACGTCTTGGATAGCTAATTGACAAGTCTCGTCAGTGATTGAGAGTATTACAGGCATTTCTTAAAACAATAAGATGTTATGAAATTGGTCTTGTAATTAACTAGTGGCAATCTGGGTAAATATTGACCACTTGGTAGTGGTGCATTTTGGTAGTCATACGCAGCTTGGTAAAAAGTAAATAATTTTGCTACTTTCGCCGAACATTTAGATTTAAGATTTAAACGTCTTGGATGGCTAAATGAAAAGTCTCGTTAGTGAATGAGCGGATAAAAGACATTTCTAAACACAACAGGATCTTATTCAATTGGTTTTCTAATTAACTAGTGGCAATCTTGGTAAATATTGACCACTTGGTATTGGTGCGTTTTGGTAGTTGAATGCAGCTATGTAAAAAGGTATCTAATTTTTCTACTTTCGCCGAACATTTAAATTTAAGATTTAAACGTCTTGGATAGCTACTTGACAAGTCTCGTTAGTGAATGAGCGTATAACAGGCATTTCTAAACACAACAGGATCTTATTCAATTGGTCTTGTAATT
>JAUKPT010004758.1:0-10890 GCA_032273505.1 Nanomia bijuga
ATCTCAAATCTCATAAGATGAAAACTAACACATCGCCAGCAAATTGAGAAAAACTCAAGGGGGTGGTAGATTTACCCACCTCTTCCTAATGACACACACGGAAAAGACTTCCTGACCAAGGGTTAAAGGGCTTATTTCTTCCATAACCAAACCTAACCGCACTGCAACCAATGGTCTAAATTAGACAATTGTTTTAAGGTAATCCTTTATACATCCTAAAAGGCCAGATCACATAAATATATGAACATAACACACCAGAGGAAATAAATACACAGCTTAACAATTTTCTTACTTGTAGAACTAGAAATTATTTTTTCCAGGACTTCATAGAAGACAGTTATCAAATATTTACTGTGATAAGTCCATTTTAGGATAGAATTCGATTAAAAAAATCCTGTTTTCAGAGAAAAAATTATCAAAATATCAAAAAACGGATTTGTACTATGATAAGCCACCTTTTTGAACAGTTTCAGTTTCATTTTCCAGGACTATCCAGGACTTAGACAAATTATGCCTGCTTTCCAGGACTTTTCAGCAACTACCCTGACAGGGTGGCTAGCAGATGTGGAAAATAAAGTTCCAGGACTTTCCAGGACTTTTCATCCCTGTATTTTGGGAGATTTCTTATTTTATTTCTATTTTTCTATTCTATTTGATTTTTTATTTTATATTTTTATAGGGAAATTTTTAAATTTTAGGAGTTTTAGGAGATTTTAGAAGGAGTGGTCACCCTGCCCCCCTATAGATCCCTTCGCATCGACCTTGTTCCACATTGTTCGACTTGTTCACTGTCTACTGCGGTCTAACAAAGCTGATAGAACTTGTGGGAGGACCTTACAACGAAAGAACAGAATAAGAAGGTGAAATTGTTAAATCTTTTCAATTATCGTCAAATCTTGTCAGTTCAAGTCAATTTTTCGCTGACGAGGTGGAGTCTGGGGGTAACTTAGGAACCATTTCTTTAGGAAAGGTATATTTGGATAGAGTCATGGGTTTAAGAAATTGCTGATGTTAGCACTATTTACATTATAATGTTAGTACATTACTAGGAATGTCATGTGTTGGGTAAACAGGGGGCTGGGAAGGGGTTTCTTTTTCCACATTTATATGGGTTTGAGATGTCTAAATGTGAGTACAACATCTTCTTATGGATTTTATCAAAAGTTGGTCTAATTTAGACTATTGATTGGTTAAATATTACATCATGATGATTCTGATTGGTTCATAAATAAATTTCACGAAAATTTCTAGTTTTAATAATACTTCAAATAGTGACATTTTGGAATGAATCAGATTCGTGATGTAATTTTCAACCAATCAATCGTCTAAATTAGACAAGCTTTTGAGATAATCCCTTAGTATTTGTGACTTAAAAAGAAAAAAAATTATAGATGTTTCATTTATATAACATAACATAATATTAACTAATTATTTCTTTTGAATTGACAAGAAGCCTTTTAACCCTTTTTTGGCTGGGCACTGAGCATAAGCACTTGAGCCCATGGGCACTTGAGCACACGAGCACTTTCCAACCCACTCAAAATCATTAAAAAAAAGTAATTAAGCTCAACCGTGTAAGTTATAGTCTTATAATATCTACCTGAAAAATCACTATTTTAAAAGGGAAGTAAAAATTTCAAGCTAAAGATTTCAAGCTAAAAAATTAAGGGGTCACCTATTTTATTTTAGGGGAGACTTAAGTTGAATGGGGACCTGCATTTAAGGGGCCTTTAATAATTTCCTCATAATTAGTCTTTTTTATTGAATTTCAATGCCGCTGATCTGCTTATAGAGGTTCCCCCTCGCTAATTACATCGACTTTTCCCGACCTTCCCCGACATACCTCGAAATATTTCCCAACATTTCCCGACCTATCCCGAACTTTTCACGACTGGTCGGTGTTTGTCAGATTTGGTCGGTGTTGGTCAGATTTGGTTGATTTAAGTATCGTACAGTCTAATAACTCAAATTGTAATAAACATTATGCGCAACTAGCTGAAAGATATTGGACTCACTGAGTACAATAAGTTGTACAATATTGAGGAAAAGAACAACTTAATATAGATAATCATTGACTCAATTATTATGGGCCTCAATTTGGGTCAATTTTTGGCCAGGATATTGTGATAAAAACAAACATTCTCTAGTGATTGAATACTATTTATGCAATCAGCATGTACAATATAAGACAAATTGAGTAAAGTCATGATATTCACCAAATATTTTAGTGCTTAATTTGGGCCAAAAGGACTGGACTGGACTGAAATTGACCTGCACAATATAAGGCAAATTGAGATATTCACCAAAACCCATAATTTAGGGCTAAATTTACGCTAGTACTTTACTTAAAACTAACCAATTTTGAAAAGAAATTAGGAAAAAATATTGATTTAAACAGGAGAAAATGGCCAATAAGTTGAAAAATGGCTCAAGTATGTCCCCATTTTGCCCAAATTTGGCCACCTAAATTTCTTCTAGCTCTTTAACCACCAGTAGCAGTTTTACATCATTACTAACACAGACTACTATACTAGAATCACGGACAGGACTTCAATATCACAATGAAAAAAGTGAAGACAGCATGCTATCATTTTCGAATGAATTGATGAAATCACTTTATTTCTTCAATAAAAAGAAATATCCAATATGTCCTTGGCCAAAAAGTTAAAAAAAATCATAGCCCGTCGTCAGCATGTCCGGGAAATGACTGTTTTGCACAATATATCAAGATGAAGGAGACAAACTTGGCTTAAACAAAAACCAAAGAATTGCATTTGAAAACATTAAATCACATTAAGTGGGAAAAATGGGATCAAAAGGATCACCCCTATTCAAGGGTCGAAATAGGCCAATCTCTATAAGAAATGAATAATATAAATTAATTTGCAATTTTCAATTAAATCACATTAGTAAACTAACTGTTACACAAACTTGACATAAAGCATTGTTATAAGTCCAATTAAGAAGTCTGAGGGTATGAAATGGGGGTTAAAATGGGTTAAAATGAGCTCATTTCTGGAAAAAATTAATATTATGAGATGGACAATTGGACAAATTTTGCTTTATGTCAAGTTTGTGCAACATTCAGGGTTTTTAATCTGATTAATCTGTATAATTGCAAATTTCCAGCTAATAATATTCATATAAACCATTTTGACCATTGTTTTGACCCCTTAAGACCCTAACTTTGGGACAAAAACCATGCTTTTTGTCCAACTTGTGTATCAGTTAGTTTTCCAATGTGATTTAATTGATAATTGCAGATTTAAAACTCATTACTTATTTTTTCTAGAAGTGGGCCTATCTTGACCCTTTTGACCCCCGTTTTGCAGGCATGTAGCTGACCTTCAACATTTAGGCAATCAAAAAATTAAGAGAGCAAATCGTAATAATAAACAATAATATTGCTGTTGCCAAATTTGTGTAACATTCAGTTTAATGTATTAATTCAACTCTTTGTTGTTGTTTTTTTAGCCATTTTGTCTCCTTAAACTTGCTATATTGTGCCAGTCATATTTTCCCTCTATTTTAGGTGGCTTTTGGCCAAAGAATTGCTTGATATTTCACATTATGGTAGTCTGAAATGTGTTTTTGTTCTTTTGAACACCACACCAACTTTTTCTATTCATAGATTTCCTCACATGTAATAGATTGGAGGTTTTAAAATTACTGGGGGATCTAATTTTCGTTTTTTGATTCCAGATAATGGCCAGATAATGAAGATATTGAACTTCACTCAATTGAAAAAATGAAGTGATTTCATTAATATATTCGAAAATGAGAGCATCCGTCTTCACTTTTTTTATTGTGATATTGAAGTTTTCTGTCCGTGATTCTAGTAGGCTTACTAACTAACTATCATAACATGCAAAATTAGAAATATCTAATAATTCAAACTGGAGAAACTGGGCAAAACCCCTTAATATGGTCAAAAATGGCCAAAATTAGGCCCGTTATGCCGAAATTTGCCATAACAATTTTTTTCCAAAAACATGCTTTGTCGTTTTTTTTGTCTTACTAAAGACAAGGTTGATGCAAAAAAAATCAAATAAATATAATGAGTAGTAAATGAGAAAAGCTAATGAACGAACAAAGGGACAGACTGGCATGGATGAATCAATAGGATCATGTCAGTGGGTCCTAAAAAAGAAATCTTGTTTTTATTGTGTAGCAAAAGATGTAACTTGAATTTTGGGGCATAGATTTTCTACCCCATCCTCCAAAATGCGAGTTAGGGGTGTGTCTGACTTGGTGTTGAGAAAGGGGGTCTTCACTTAAGGGAGAGGCCTCTAGGAAGGGGTGATTTTTTCTGAGAAATTCAATTTAATTCATAATTTTTTAACAAATAATATTTTTTTTGAAAAATACCCAGCATTTTTCTCCACTGATAAGTCAAAACACCCAAAAAAAATATCTAGAAGGGGGAGATGATTCACTCCAGAAATTGTGTTAAAGCTGTTCATTAATTGGGGAGATGAAGCAAATTGTCTAAAAATGATATTCTTTACCTGTATAATAACACTCCTTTGGTATACCTTCTACAAAACAACACTCACTCATTACTTTAAGATTTTGTTGAATACAACTTAGACAGTTTTATGGTCCATCCCCAATTGGTGAAGAAATACCCAGGTAGATTTTGGTACTTGGATTCAATCGAATCATTTGTGTTTTTGATGAAAATTATTTTAATTGACTTAATTCATCGAGTCAGATAATCAAACATATTTTATGAGAATATTCTATGCCTGTTGCTGTATTGGTGCCTCTCTGACCAGTTCCGTCGACAGAACAGAGGCAACCAGATAAAGCAAACTGGCAAAAATGGATAGACACGAAACAAGCAACAGATGGACAGAAGAAGGCAAAAGAGGCCAAAGAGAAAGCAGAAAACAAGACTAGCAGACAAAGACGAAGAGGCAAAAGGCAAGGACAGGCAAACAGAGACTAACAGTATGAACATGAAAAGACAGAGAGGAAGTAGGAAGACAGAGAAGACAATCAAACAACATATAGAGCGCAGTGGTCAACATATGGACGAATAAAGGTAAACAGAGAAAGCCAGACAAAGAGACAGGTAGACAACAATGAATGGACATAGATAGGCAGAGGTAGGGCATGGAGTACACAAAAAGAGCAACAGGCACACTTAAGGTAGAAAAGGCCAAAGAGAAAGAAGAAAACAAGACTAGCAGACAAAGACGAAGAGGCAAAGGGCAAGGAAAGGCAAACAGAGACGACTAGTACGAATCTAAAAAGATAGACGAAGCAGGAAGACAGAGACATATAACCAGACAACATAGACAGTAGTGGTCGACCTACGGACGAACAAACAGGTAGACAGAGAAAGCCAGAGAGACAGGACAGAGTCAAGACCAGGACAATAGACAATAGACGCAAACAAAAAGATAAGACACTTGAATAGGAATACAGATACAGATGAACATAAAGGGAGATAAAGAGACATCCAGGCATGCAGATGTGGACAGAAAGAGAGACAGAGACAAAGACTGACAAATAGACCAAAATGGCAGCCAACAACAGAGGGACAAACAGACAGACAGAAGCAAGGAGGACAGACACAAAGGCAGGGACAGACAGAAGGTAGAGAACAGAAAAGTAGCCAGGAATGGAAGAGACAGGAATCAGAACAGAACAGAAGGATAAGAGTAGACAGAAATTGGAGCAAGAAAAGCAACGACTGTAGCAGGCAGGAACCACAACAGCAGGATCCAGGAAGCAGAAGACGAGCCTAAATAAACCAAGTGAAAACATCAGCAAGCCATAGAGGATATGGCAGGAACAAGGCCAGCAGCTGGGGCTGCAGTGAAAGCAAACAGAAGAAAAGAAGGCAGAAAAATGGAAGGGTGAAGCACAGCAGCAGTTGCCACCATACCACCTCTAACACTGCAGCAAAAAAATAAAAGCAGAAAACTGCTGTAGCAAACAACTGACATCACCAGGAGAGGCTGTCACTAATGACCCAGGACCGAACGAGAAGGCCAAGACCGACCTAGCGTCCAAAGCAAAACCCTCATTCCCTGGACAAAGCCAAAACTAAAGGGAGGGCAAGGGAGTGAAGGGCAGACAACAAACAAGGATAAAAAGGCCTAGGAAGCAAGGAAAAAAAGGAGAAAACAAACGAAACCAGATATGCATGCACCAAACAATGTTAGAGGGGGCAGGACAAAATCAGCAGTAAGAAATAGCTTGAACCTGTGTACTAACCATATTTAATTACATTAAATGTACATATAAAAAACAATTTTGTCAGCTTTTAGTGATGAAAGATACCCTAAATATCTCTTAATCACATTGAATCAAATCAACATAAACATGTAATTGATGGCAAACTAACTTCAACATGTATCATGCAATCACCTGAAGAAAATAAGTGTAGAGTACTAACAAGAAAATTAATAATCAATAAAGGCAATAAAGATCAATAAAGGTTTTTGGGCTTTTCGGCGAAAGTTAATTCTGCAAATTTTTTACGAAATTCCTCATCCGCAAAAGTTTATTCCCGCAAAATTTTCCAAATTATCGTCTGCGAAAGTTTAATCCAGCGAAATTTTCACTTTAATCAAAATGTTACTTTTTTCTTTGAAGATATATGTTGGGATGTATATAGTTTACACAGATTGATTGAAAATTAAAAAAAAAAATTCTTTCTTCTCCCACTATTTTTTCCGGAAATCCTCTATTCAAGACAGTTTATTCCCCTGAAATATTTTAAATTTGGTCATCTGTGGAAGTTTATTCACACAAAATGCAATAATTTCGTGGTTTGGCCGATCAGCGATCCGTGAAAATGTTTGCCTCGGAACTTAAAGTAGGTTAATGTAATTTAATGAGATGTTCAAAATTTTAAGTTACACAATAGTTTAATAAAAGTGAAACGTTAAATAGTACCATTTGAATTGAATGATCAAATATGTTGACCTGAAAAATCTTGAGAAACTAAAAATGAATATCAAGTTTTGCACACTCACCATACGATAGATGGAAAACATTGAGCCATAAAAACAATAATTTGACCAACAGTAGCTTCATTTTTCTTTGTTTTACTTCACCATTTTATCTTAATCTACTAATATACAACAATAATAAAAGCATAGTTTCATCATAAAAACTGCTGGGAATTCTAAAAAGGGGAACCAAGTAATGGAAAGCCAACAAGCCACATTCTTGTGACAAAATATAGCCTGTAAGTGGTTTACAATAAGACTAAAATAAGAATGTGCGTGCGTGCGCACACATACCTGCACACAACTAAATAGTCACCAGTAATAATAATTTTGCCCATGTTATAATCAGTTATATCCTTTAACAGCTCAATGTCTCGTTCCTGTTGAACGCAAAACTTTATTTCATATGAAATAGATTCAATTTATTTAACAGCTCAATGCCTCGATCCTGTTGAACGCAAAATTTTATTTCATGTGAAAGAGATTCAATTCCTCATTGGCAAAAGTAAATTGCTTAGTTTTCTTCTCGCAAAACATTCTCCCTGTAAAGTAAGCCAAAATGATATTAAGTAGAAGACAGGCCCAATGATAACCCTTTATATCTTAATTGAAATCGCATACAATCGTTTTGTGAATGCTTCAAATTATTTCTGTATCGCTTAAACTTGTTGATAGATTGTTCAGCTGGTTTATGACCAGTCATCATATAACAAAGATTGTTAAGTCTAACTTTCAATGTTAATAAACAAAAAGTTTAAATTAATGTTCTTAAAGTATATAATATAGATTTAATAAAAATAGAATGAAAATTAAAGTTGAAGTCAGTTAATTAAAATCAGCTTGCAAGAAACATAAAATCTTAATATGTTAATCTCTAGGAACCTTGTTCTGAATGATCAGCTTAAGAAAGTTTGATATTTCTAAAAACATGCATTACATGAACGATAGAAATCTCATAAAATCATTGAAATGTAGAACATATATTTGCGACGACCCTACCCTAGGCAATAGGGGATAATTTTGGTCCTATCGTTTTGAAATTCACACTGATGTTAGTGATGCTTGAGGAATGATTAAATCCAAAGTCTGGTAAAAATTCATTGAATTTTTACAGAGAAAATGGTTGTTGAACATGTGCAAATTCATACTTTTTAACACTTTTTTCATCTTTTTGGGGATCTTAGGGGTCATATTCAATAAATTTTCACTAGACTTTGGATTTAATCTTTCCTCAAGTATTGCTAACACCAGTGTGAATTTCAAATTGCTTTGCTTCATCTTCAATTTTCACAATGAATTTCACTTCTTGGTTCTTGAACTTTTTAAAAAACAAATTGTTTCTTCCAAACAAAAAGAACAAAGTATGTCAAATAATAAAAAATAATTGAACCTTTGCTCGGAACATTGGACCTTAATTTTACCAACACATAGTGGTATGTCATCTTTTATCACACTTCCATTCACGTAAGTTAATCATCATTGAGAGAGATACTTACTGGATGGGGGACGCGGATGGTAGAGGTGAGTGTCATTAAAATTGATGAGATAAAATGCACCTGACTAAGGCTCTTAGCAAGGGCACATTAACTGTCGTTAGACAATGCCAACGAGTCAACCCATGCCATGAGGAAAATTTGGTAGTCAGTTGGTAGCTGACGAAACACTAGGTGGGACTTAAACCATTTCCTTGATACTCTCGGGTTCTTAATACAAGTGGGGGTCTTAAACATGGGGGGTTTATTAAACGTGGGGGTAGGAAGTTTTTTTGAAAATTAATAAGCGTCCCCCCACTTGTATTAAGCACCGATTGAGGTAAATGCTTTAATGGAGGGGTTAACACGTAAAATAAAGGACACAGTTGCAATTTATGCTCAGAAACCTTTATGTTAACCAATAAAAACAAGTGCCTAGTCAAATAAGTTATCAAACAAATTGGGGAAGTCTTTTCCCTCCTGCTCTTCCTCTGGCAAATCTTCTTCCTCTTGCACTTCATCTTCATTTGAAACTTCACTTCTCTCCCTTGAACGTTAAAAACCATGATCTCACTTTCCATGCATGACACTCAGTTTTACCAAAATTAATAAACGTGGGGGTCTTAATAAGGCCGAGGGGGTAAGAAATTTTTTTGAAAATTAATAAGCGTCCCCCCACTTGTATTAAGCACCTGAGAGTAAGCACGTAAAGAGCTTGGGCATGGCCGTTCCGTCATAATTGCAAACCATGAACCATTAACCATTCATTTGCGAAAATTAATACACACAGAAAATATGAAAAAATTCAAATTTCACTCATCCCCAACTGGTTTGTTTTATACTCTTCTACACATCTAATAGAGTACCATAACTATTTTGTTTTATTTTTGTTGGAAAACAGGGAAGAAATAAAGATATTTTTCTACCAACGGGGAAAAAATAGGACAAAATATTTACCAATTCGCGAAAATTAATACTCACAATTTTTTTTTTAAAATTACCATTGGCAAAAATTAATATACCCAAATTTGAAATGTCCATTTGCGAATAGATTTGCAAAAATTAATACATGCAAAAATTAGTATGTAAGGTAGTTTGACAAAAGCTTCTTCATTATTCAAAGTTGAGCAATTGCGTGCATCTGTACAAATTTTACACAACATGACTTTTTGTTATAATTATCAGGTACTTTGGCAGGCATCGTCATGCTCATTAAAAATAACAAGAGAATAGTCAAGGTTTTACTTCTGAGATAATGCAACGTCAATTGTGGTTCTGCTTCTGTTGTTGACAGTAAAATTTTCACGTAAAACTTAGCAGTTACCACTCATACCCTCAACGCTGCTAGCTACATAAATAATAACTGTCATTGTCTGCTACTAATTTAATTGTTGGGCTGTTGGCTGGATTGTTGTTGAATCCACCTGGATGATCAAACAGCACTGAAGAACAACAATTATAAGTTATCTTGGCATAATCTATATGTTAGCCAATAATTAAGACAATTCAAATAATTCAAATAATTCAAATAATTGATCTTTTTTTTTTTCGAAAAGGTTTTTCAAATACTATGAATTCACACACCAAAAATCCTAAAAAAACAGTTTTTCTTTTTGATTCTATTACGAATTTAATTTGGCTGTTGGCAAGTTTTTTAAATGTAATTGAATGCATCATATAAAAATTTGTGATTGCTGCTACTAAATAGGGCCTTAGCTAAAGTTCTTTGGAAATCACAAATGGGTGAAAGGGTTACGACGAGAATGTTGAATGTGCAAGTTGGAGTTTGTTGCCTCATAACTGTCAACGGAGTCCTTCTGCCCGTTGCAGTTATTCAAGTTCTAAAAAAAATCTATTAAAATCAGCTAGCGTGTTTCTCACAAGTTTCATCAAGAGGCAAATGTCATGTCAAGAAGAACATGAATCTTCAGGTTAGGATTGGACGAGATGAGAGGGTACCATCCCATGCATGCCACTTTACTACCTAACGTGTGTTTCGTATTATCCCGCCAAAATAACAAATAGAAATACGTGATTGCAAAATAACCAACCAATAGCCACAATTATCTAAGCTAGAGAGAAATAAATCAGTCAATACCGAGCGGTATTATAGTTATACTTCAAAACTACGGCGGTCAAAAATCAAGTTTAGGACGGTCATTTGCAAAGCATAACATAGCAACAAAAACAACAACAACATCGAGGAACTTCTTCTAATCAAATTTACTAGCTATTATATCCTAGTTTTTCTTCTGTTAGATAGTTAGTTATGGATAATTTTACATCACTAAATGTTGCTCAACTTCAAGAATATCTGAAAGAACGTGGAGTTACATATTCAAAGTTGAAAAAAGACGAGTTAGTAAAACTTTGTCAGTTAGCTTGTGTCAACAAACTAGATGTAGACCCTAATTGTTTTCTTGATGACATCAATGAGGAAATTAGAGAAA
>JAUKPT010004759.1:0-10890 GCA_032273505.1 Nanomia bijuga
AATTATGTAATTACATGGTTGGTGGTTGGGAAGCTTTGCTTTGCTATATTAACAAAAAAAAATGATTTGCTAAAGATTGTTCTCATTGATTGATTTAGCGGTGCTAGCATGGTGCAAGGATTTAAATAAGTATTTCAGTCCAGGTATAAATTATTATAGATGCCTATCTACTCTTCAATGCTAAGTGAATGATTGTTTAATATTTATTTTTGATGTCATTTTGATAGGACATTTGAATTATTTGTCTTACACTATAATATAGGTCAGTAAACAGTTTGGTTTATATTTCCTATACGTAATAGAGATGCTATGTACAATCCAAGTTTGGGAAAATCTTAATTAGAAACTGCTGTGGTAGACATGGTACTTAAAAGTATTTAATGATCTAAGTATTCTTTTGTGATTTTATCTTTGACATATCATTAATCCATTAACTTGTATTATTTGACATTTTATTTAAAATAAAAAAGCTTAATATTTCTAAGAAATCAAAAATGATCCTTTCTTGGATAGCGCTGATGACATGAAAGTCGTGATGAAAAACAGGATAAAGAAGAAGAGTATCGATAGATCGATTCGAGCTGGCGCTTGTCCTAAGTAGTAAGTATTTCCTGAAAAAAAACACTTTTTGAATGATACATTATCATTATCCTTTAGAAGGAAGTTTATTCTAGATGACTACTCAGTTCTTTTATTTACTCTGTAAATATGATGTATCGATGTTGTTTGGACCTATTCATGGTCCTTCATCATGCATTGGTATTATATATTGTTACTCCACTTTGGTGGTGGGTTTGTAGACTGCAAGAAGGAGTGCTTCCCAACCTGGCACCAGTCACATTGCTTTTTTCTCTCATGGACTCGTTTGATGAGAAAATATTGCATCGTCACTGTATTTGACTCTCGTGTGTACTACTTTGTTCATTAATTCTAGATGCATCCATATTTATGATTAGGAGAATAGGTAACATGATTGTATCATATTTGGAATTTGTGATTTACTTTTGGACCATTTGCCTTAGTACAATCATCTTTAAGGAACTTCTGGTTTATAGTTTAATCTTCTTACTACCATTGGGATGATGACTTTGATACCGTTTATAAGATATACATGTAGCTTCCAGTCAAGTTTAATTAAAGTTAATTCTTCTCTCAGCATGATTATAAAGCATTAAGGATTAACGAGTTTAATGATAGCATGTGAAAAAACGTGCTCATCCAATATAGTGTAAGTTGGCATGAACTTGCATTAGAGATTATTATCTTTGTTAAGGTTCGCGATTCCAGATAATCTCTTTATTGTCTGCATGGACAACTTAATGGTGTAAGACGAGATCTTTTGTCTATTGGGATTTTATTCTTTGGAATGATTTTTATGTATAATAGTTGAAATGTTTATTCTGTCTTACTGGTATAACTATGTATTAACAAGGCATAAATCGTGGTAAAAGTTACTGTTTAAACTAAAGAGAGTTCATACCTAGCTAGGTTCTTTGCTATTGTGTATCATCACCAAAAATTTCTTTTGTATGCCAAAAATGTTTCTTTAGTATTCTTTTTACTAATTAACAGGTCTTTTATTTTCAATGCGCTATTAGACCAGTCAGTACATTATATGTTTTTATTAGTCGTCAAAAATACTTTCTTTCGTTGTTCTTTACGAAGGTTGTTTACTTGTAACAAATATTACACTAGAAATTTCATTTAACCAGTGTTATTTATGATCTCCAAAATCTACTAATGGTTGTCAAAAATGTTTACTAAGAATTCTTTTATACAATTAACACTCTTTTATGAGTCCATTATATCTTTTATCTGGTTTCAATTGTATTATAGTCTTATTTATTCACATGTTGTTAGTCTATATATATTTAGCCAAGCGAACTATAAAAGAAGTGTTAAATATTTGCGAATATCTTAAATGCACATTGTTATCATTTTTTGAAACTTCCAAAATGTAAAGTAATATTAATCTTTAAGGTATCATATTTCTGTCCTTACTATGCTTTTCATGAAATGTGGTGGAGAAAAGATTCATTTTCATGTGCGTAGAATGTGATTTTTAACTATGTGTTGTTTTATTGACAACATGTGAGCTTAATGCTGTCTAATTGTTTCTAAGTACTTATATTTAACTTTTATCATTAATCGCAAAAATTTTTGTGGGTCAAATGAGAACACAACTTGTCATACAAATGGAGGAAAGAAAATTTATGGGGATTTTGAAAAGATTGTATGGATATTTTACTAGATCCGAGCAAAAGTATCAATCTTATTTTTTTCATCATGATCATGTTTACAAAACATAAGCTCATAAAATCATCGTGAGAACAAAGAAAATGAAAATGTTATCATTAGAATTTGTTTAGATACAGAACAAAATGATGTGATAGACAATCTACTAGATATATTTGATATTATATCAAAGTGAAAATAGATGGTTTCTAATATTGTATAACAAAAGTGTATTTTCGAGTTACAGAGTACAGAGGTCAACGATTTATCTATGATTTAAATGACTGTTAAACAGTTAATAATTGAACAATATGAAAATATTATGATTTGTTTTTGATCCCATTTATGATTTAATTTATGTTCAAACTTGTTAAAGAAAACACTTGCTAAGTCACTACAGAATGAGTTCTCAAATGCAGGTAAATTTGCCGACAATTTCAGCAACTTTTATTTTTATATTTTGTTAATACCATATTCTTCAAGCTCGTCACTAAGAGACAAGATTTATCGTCAGGTTTAAAATGCAGAGAGCTATTTCGCACATTTTATCTAGAACAATTGAGGACACTACCAACATTTTTCTGTATCATAAATCTTTTAGAAAAAATTACTTGAATATTACATAATAAGTATCTAGCATTGTGTAGAATTATTTAGTGAATACATTTTGACAAATTTTGATCAATTCCTTTATTTTGTGTGTGAGAGTTATTTCCTGTATATGCATGTTTATTATTCATAAAAGAATCATGCTAATTTCTTTCTATTGATGGTTAAAATGATTCATATTTCTTTTTATTTCATAAATTTTTATCTACTCTGTTTTAATTTCATGATTTGTGAAGCATTATATTTAGGTTTTTTTTTCTCTTCGATACTCATATGATGAAATTGAATTGATTTTTGGTGATCAATCTGAACCTGGTTTAATCATGTCTTCTTCTGTTTATTTCTCGTGCATTTCTCGTGCATTTGGCTACCTGTAAGATGAAAGGGAGTTTCAACACAACAAATGTTTTCTTTTATGATTCACAGCGAAATTATGATGGCATAAGATAAATGAAACAGTCAGTTTAGCACTATCTTTGTTTTAGGGACTGTCTCGAAATTTTCTATATGTTTTTTTCAATTGTTTACATCTTGAATCATATCAGAAATGGTCTGATAGCACCACTCTGCTACGTGACATTAATTTGTGAAAATCCAATTTGCTACAAATAAAATGACGAATATGGACAGGAATTTTAAGAAACTTTTCAAGCTTAAAGGAAAATGTGCATTTTGTCAGTAAAAGATTGAATATAAGCCTTGCATTGTTTGCCACGTAGAAAGGTATGTTTTTATTGCTAAGCTTTTTCGGACTTGTTGCCTTTTGACTTAATGACTCATGGTCACAAGTTTTCTTCACATCTCAGATGTTGATTTACAGAACCATGCTTTAATTTATCCTAAATTTCCTGATTTATTTGTATATACTTGTATGTAAGTAATTTTTTACTATTTACCTTACATCATATTCATTTTCCATTACTCTAAAGGAGATTTCCTTAATCTTTTAATTTCTCTAATACATTATCAATGGGACGCAGAAGAAAATGTTATATTCGTGATTAATTAAAAAAAGGCCAATATCAATTCAAGTTGTGTCCACCTTAAAGTTTTTAATTCTCTTATTGTCGGATTGAATGATGTTTCCTTCCTCTTTGATATATTGGCTCATTTGACCCTATGACATCAAAAGAAACGAAATAATATCTATAGTGTATATGAGACTTGTCGAGAATCTGACGAAGATCTTATACCGATCTCATAATCAAATTACATATCATCCTAATCTATTTAACAACGTTGTTCTCTTTGTGAAATTTCCCAAAGGTATTTAACAGAGTTGAGTCTTAACTGGTTGGTTTCTATCTCATATTTAGTTGTTATTTACGTAAACAAGTATACATCCTGGAGATATATTGACTTACAATAGTAGTATGATGTGAAGATCTAATTACCTTATATTCGTATCATAGTAATGATTGATACAAATGTCAAAAAAATTATTTCAAAGTTTTTTGTTTGTTTTACGTGTGCAGGTAAGAAACTGAGATTAAAGGAAGATTTTTTTGGATTATCGCTTCAAATTTTTCTTGTTCTGGACAGTGTTATTGGAATTATTTCTTGTTATAGTTAGGGCTGATATTGTTAAGATCTAATTACCTATATTCATAGTTAAAGAGTCTTATTAAGATACAAATCGTCGTAAATCATTCAGGATTTTGTTAGTTTTCTTCGTAAAGAAACTGAGATTAAAGGAAGAATTCTTTTGATTTATCAACAAATTCCATCTATTAAGAAAAATGTTTATCTAATTTGTCTGGATATCGCATTTTCAGAAAAAAAATTAAAATCTTGTAACAAAAATTCCTATCAATTAAATATCTGATACGCATAATTTTGTTTCATGTGTGTTATTTTCATGTAACAAACTGGATAAGGAGACAGATTTTCTTGCTTAGTCTCTTGAAATAATTATGCAACATTCGCAAATTTAATGTATTATTATTATTATTATTTCATTTATACACATAATGTACTAAGGGGCTTGTAAAAATTAACAATGTAAAAGAAAAAAATCATGTGCTAGAGATACATACAATAAGTTATAGAAACAACAACAAAAAAGATAGTCAGATATAATTCGCAGCCTTTATCTGTTTAAATATCTTGAATATATCAGGTTGATACCATAAATTGTTCAAACTATCATTCAAATTGACACCCTCTCTGTCGATAAGAGAACATTCGTAAATGACATGTCTTTCATCACCTAATACTCCACACGCACTACAAAGTCTTTCATTTCTTCTAGTATTGTTCCACCTACCAGTTTCTATTGGAAAGTGATGGGAGCCTAGACGTCATTAACGTCAACAATTTTGACATGGTGATGTCATGACGTCCTTTTTTGGAGATGACGTCATTAAAATCCGAGATTTTACTACTTTTAGAAAAATACCGATAAAATTTGTTTTAGGCATCGGGAGAAAATCGTTGTTAAACGTTCTTTTCGAAATCTAACATAATTTAACTCATTTTTGATGTCATCGGCATTTGTGACATAATGTTTTATGACGTCACAACGTCGTAAAATGACGTCACGGCGTCGGATTTTCATGACACTTTGTCAAATGCTTTATTTTAACAGTATCTCAATCGTATCCGAGTATAAATTTGAATGGATAATCTAAACATATTTTATGGCCATTAACGTATTTTAGGCTTTTATATGGAAAAATATAGGATTTTTTGACTCATCCCCGAATTTTGCACCACTGAGCCAAAACCACTTATCCGATAAAACAAAAAATTTGTCACAAGGTGTCTGATAAATAAATATTAAAAGTCACCGAAAAAAATTTTGAAAGAGCAAAGGGTTCTGGAGATATTTACGATATTGCGGAGGATACAAAATAGGGTTAAAACTTGTTGCTTACTGTATATTTTTTTTGTTCTCCTTAATGTTCTATGTGAGATCAGTCATACCGCTCATGTACGAAGGATGTTCGTGCACTGAGTAGTAATTTTCTCTATATTCCTTGTACATGGGAATGAAAGAGACGAACGTTTTGAAATTCACCTTGTATGACACAGACCGCTAAAGGCGATCGAGTGAAGAAGAAACCTTATGAAATTATCAAAGACTATTAGAGAAAAAGAGTCTCTTTGTAAGCCGCAACATGGCCTTCTCAATACATGGCCAGATATCTTACCGAGAGAAAATCGAGTTGAGCCTTCCCATGCAATCCTGGGGCAAACTATTTTATTGTTCGCCTTCTCCTACCTTGCAAAATTGTGTATGAAACATTTCAATTTTTATTTGTATAAAAGCCAATATCTCAGGAAGAAATTATGGAACGGCCAAGAAATTGCAGTCAGAATAAATTTTTCAGATTCTGTGAGACTGAGACAGAAGTATCAATATCTCAGGTTTCCCATGATCGTTTTTCATCCGGTTTCCGTCAAATGAAAGAAGAATTTATGGGTAAAAAGGTCAGAAAAAATCGAAAAAATGAGGTGGAAGAACGCGACAAACGAAGTAGAAAATCAGCATCTATGAGAAATAAGGGTTTAAGAATGCTAAATCGGTATCGTTTCGAAAGACCTAATTTTTCTGCGTCCATTGATTATATTCATTTGCCAGAGAGATCAATATTTCAGGAGATAGAACCCTTTTTGTAACTTTTCTCGAAAAGCAAATATCCGAGGGTTTCATTAGAATTTTAGTTACGAGCAAACTTTAATTTCAAATTGAATTCATAATTAAGGATTATACATAAAATCAAATGTTTTGTCGAGTTCATGCAACTTAATTACTTAATTACTTAATTAATATTTTAAACATTCCTATCGCACGATTATTAAAGTTTGTTTATGCTTTAGTTTTGATAACAAAACACCCGGATTTTTGCTTTTAGAGAAAAGTAGGGTGGTGTTACAAAAACCGTCATATATCCTGAAATATCGATCTCTCTGGGAAATTAAGCTATCTCAGAACCTTATTTCTCATATATGCTGATTTTCTTCATTTTTTCGCGTTCTGAGGTATACTCAAAAAAGTACCTTATTTCGCCCAGAAATCCCATATGACGTCACAAATCAAATGTGCTCAGATGAAGCTTTTTTTTTGAACCCTCAAAAATGACCAATCTTGACGAACTTTGAATGATCAAAACTTCGTCGAAAAAAATATCTTTTTCAATGTTTTTTTTTTTTTATTTAAATCACACAACTGATTTCTAACGAACAAGCGAATATAAATTGGGGGTTGGGAACCCCCGTGAAGTTCCACTTTAACAAATGGGTAACATCAGTAACAAAATAAGGCATTCAATTAATGCCTTATTCCCTCCCCAGTAGCAAGTTAAATCTCTAAATTCTTCATAGTTAAAGTAAAAATCCTACCTACCATACGTAACCGATAGTAACCAAAACCCGGACACCTACCTACCATTGTATATCAAGGTTACGTGAAAATGGAACGCTTCCTAAACGGATAACAGGGAAATCTGCCTTACCAGATATCAATGTTATTGTAAAATAATAAGGAAAACTTACCTTCAACCTTTAAGTAACTAACTGCTAGAAATAACCATTTCCAATTACCAAATAAATTATTATATAAACATGACCAAATATTTTTTTCATTTTAATAAGAAGGTTTTGATATTCCATATCAAATTGTTTGCTATGATTGGTTATCTATAACTCTATATTCTCTTCTTAATTTCAGTAAAAATAAGTTGTCTAACGTTAGTTTCAGTGTAACGTCATATAGTCAGTCATATGCAACTTAAAAAGGAATCTAAAGAACAACTATTGTAGTAATTTATTTCATGTTTTCAGGTTTTCTTCTTTAGAACCCGTTTTTTTAAACCTTATTTCCGATAATCTGAACAGCTCATTAACCATATCCAAACCTACAATTCTACCAAATAAAAAGAATTAAGCTTTTAATTTAGCCCTACTATGCCTTAGTAAAGTTTTGGTGGGGTGGGTGGGGTTTGCCAAAAACTTCTCCTTCTATTTTCATTCAGTGAGATTCTGTGAGTATTCTAAAATTGTCTGTAGGAACGAGTATTCCAAATGTTAGGCTTGTACGTTGAGTAGTTTTAAAATTATAATATTCTGACGGCAACATATCAGGCATTATGCTAAGATGGCTGTGGTATACCAGGTATTGATATGGATTTTGTGTTTCTTTTTCAAGCAACTTAAAACTGAAAAAAATTAAGACTAGGTCAATTTTAGAAGTCCCTTTATCTTGATTAACTATAATACATTTTGCCTATTTTATGATGACTAGAACAATTATAAAAGTCACTTTTATTATCATCCTTTTTGATTTACTAAGAAAACAGCAATTATTGAAGCCCCTCTATATTGAAACTCATTTTCATACATTTTGACTAACTTAGAATAGGGGAATTATAAAAATCCCTTCATCTTGATATTTATTGTCCTGTATTTTGATTTACTTAGACCATGGCAATCATTGAAGTCCCTTTATATTAATACTCATTTTCTTACACTTTGACTAACTTACTTAAGACTAGAGCAATTATAGAAATTCCTTTATCATAATATTTATTACCTTGCATTTTGAGTTACTAAGACAAAGGCATTTATTTAAGTTTCTCTACATTGATACTCATTTTCATACACTTTGACTTACTGGATACGACTAGGGCAATTATATAAGTCCCTTTATCTTGATATTTATTGTCTTGCATTTTAATTTACTAACGGCAATTATTGAAATCCCTCTATATTGATACTCGTTTTCATACACTTTGACTAACACATTTAAGACCAGGGCAATTATAGAAGTCCCCTCATCTTGACATTTATTGTCCAGTATTTTGACTTACTAAGACAAAGGCAATTATTGAAGACCCTCTATATTAATACTCTATTCCATACAATTAAGACTAGGGCCATTATAGAAATCCCTTCATATTAATATTTATCGTCCAGTATTTTGACTTCCTAAAACTAAGGCAATTATTGAGGTCTCTATACATTGATACTCCTTTCAAAACATTTTGACTTACTTACGTAAGAAAAGGGCAACTATAGAAATCCCTTAATCTTGATATTTATTGTCCTGTATTTTGACTTACTAAGACTACGGGAATTATTGAGGTCCTTCTATATTGATACTTCTTTCCATACATTTTGACTTACTTATTTAAGACTAGTGAAAATACAGAAATCCCTTCATCTTGATATGTATTGTCATGTATTTTAACTTATCAAAACAATAGCCCTTATTGAGTTCCCTCTATAT
This sequence comes from Nanomia bijuga, assembly GCA_032273505.1. Lineage (NCBI taxonomy): Eukaryota > Metazoa > Cnidaria > Hydrozoa > Siphonophorae > Agalmatidae > Nanomia > Nanomia bijuga. The sequence goes on from JAUKPT010004759.1 coordinate 9,074, forward strand.
TGAAACCCCTTTCCATAGGTTTTGACTAACTTTCTTAACACTAGGGCTAGTATAGCAATCACTTTATATTGATATTTATTGTCTTGCATTTTGAGTTACTACGACAAAGGCATTTATTTAAGTTTCTCTGCATTGATACTCATTTTCATACACTTTGACTAACATGATACGACTAAGACAAATAAAGAAGTCCCTTCATCTTGATATTTAGTGTCCTGCATTTTAAATTACTAACGGCAATTATTGAAATCCCTCTATATTGATACTCGTTTTCATACACTTTGATTAACTTACTTAAGACTAGGGCAATTATAGAAGTCCCTTCATCTTGATATTGATTGTCCTGTATTTTGACCTACTAAAACAACGGAAAATATTGAGGTCTTTTTATATTGATATTCCTTTCCAAACATTTTGACTAACTTATTAAAGACTAGGGCAATTATTGAAGTCCATTTATCTTGATATTTATCATATATTGAAGTCCCTCTAAATTGATACTCGTTTTTATACACATTGACAAACTAACTTAAGACTAGGGCAATTATAGAAATCCCTTTATCTTAATATTTGTAGTCCAGTATTTTGACTTACTGAGACAAAGGCAATTATTGAGGTCCCTCTATATTGATACTCCTTTCCAACCATTTTGACTAACTTACTTAAGACTAGGGCAACGATAGAAATCCATTCATCTTGATATTTATCATCCAGTATTTTGACTTGCTTAGACAAAGGCATTTATTTAAGTTTCTTTATATTAATACTCATTTTTATACAATTTTACTAACTGACTTACGACTAGGGCAACTATAGAAATCCCTTCATCTTGATATTTATCATCCAGTATTTTGACTTACTTAGACAAAGGCATTTATTTAAGTTTCTTTATATTAATACTCATTTTTATACACTTTTACTAACTGACTTACGATAAGGTCAAATACAGAAATCCCTTCATCTTGATATTTATTGTCCTGTATTTTGACTTACCAAGACAACGGCAATTATTGAGATTACTCTATATTGATACTCCTTTCCATAGGTTTTGACTAATTTACTGACGACTAGGGTAATTATAGAAGTCCCTTCATATCGATATTTATTGTCCTGTGTATTAATTTACTAAGACAACGGCAATTATTGAAGTCCCTCTATATTGATACTCGTTTTCATACACATTGACTAACTAACTTAAGACTAGGGCAATTATAGAAGTCCCTTCATCTTGATATTTATTGTCTAGTATTCTGACTTATTAAGACAAAGGCAATTATTGAGGTCCCTCTATATTGATATTCCTTTCCAATCATTTTAGACTAACTTATTTAAGAATTCGGCAACTTTAGAAATCTCTCCATCGTGATATTTATTGTCCTGTATTTTGACTTACTAAGACAACGGCAATTATTGAGGTCCCTCTATATTGATATTCCTTTCCAAAAATTTTGGACTAACTTACTTAAGAATTGGGCAACTATAAAAATCTCTCCATCGTGATAATTATTGTCCTGTATTTTCACTTACTAAGACAATGGGAAATATTTAATTTTCTTTATATTGATACTCATTTTCCTACTCTTTGACTAACTTATTAAAGACTAGGGCAATTATTGAAGTCTATTCATCTTGATATTTATCATACTGCATTTTAACTTACTTAGAAAAAGGCATTTATTCATGTTTTTTTACATTGATACTCGTTTTTATACACTTTGCCTAATTGACTTACGACAAGAGCAAATACAGAAATCCCTTCATCTTGATATTTATTGTCCTGTATTTTGACTTACCAAGACAACGGCAATTATTGAGAT
>JAUKPT010004760.1:0-10888 GCA_032273505.1 Nanomia bijuga
TGTAGCGGTAAATTAGGACTCCGGGAGATTAGGACTTCAGAGTCCTGATTTCCCGGGATATTTTGACTTCAAGAGTCTTAATCTCCCGGGAAATTTAGATCAAAGCGGTAAATTAAGACTGAGATAAAAACTGATTTATAAAGTGAGAAAAGTCCTGATATCCCAGTGAAAAATGACTTCACTAGTTCAAAAAGAAGGCCTTCTATTGCTCCTTCCACCATATTTGCAGTGGCGAACGTGAATCACCTAATGGTAAAGAAGTTTCCAAATTTTGGGATGTCGCACCAGACGAACTTATTGAAATGATAATTGTCACAGTCATAAACCAATCCTCGCATTCCTTCCTCGGTCGTAAATGCGAAACAATTAATAGTATGAGACGTACTTGTCATAGATGGGCCCGTATTCTGGAATCAAAAGAAGTCCAAAAAGCTCTACTTAAATTATACATTGATACATGCGAACACGTATGAGCACCCGAAAGTTGAACAAAATGTTTGGGGCATCGAGTGGTTTGGCACTTAAGTTATCAAATAAAATTAGTTCTGAAAAGTGGAAGTCGTCTTGGATTTTGTTGAAACCACAAAAACATTCGTGGTTCACAATAGAACGTATTTTCTGGAAAGATCCCAACTCAATCTGGCTCAACAATGATAATTATCGGCTAACTTCGGCTGACAGAGCTTCTAGAATCACCAAACGGTCTCTTGAATGACCAGTTAATGGACGCAGGACAGAAACTCGTATGCAAAGCACTCGGAACGCTTGAATCGTATCAAGCGTCTTAAATTGTCAAAAGCTCGAGGAGGCACCACACATACCTGTTACAACTGATCACATCCATCTGCTCCATGACGGAGGTTGTCACTGGCTCTTAGCATTCAGTTCCACTGGCAGAGTTCAAGTATGTGACAGCCTTCGTTCAAAATTATCAGCTGTTACCAAAAAGAGCCTCAAATCATTATTCAAGCCCTTAATAAAGGAAGGAAAGCTTAACGTCGCATTTTTACCTTCAGATAAACAAAAGGACGGAGTAAATTGTGGCTTGTATGTGCTAGCATTTTCTAGTGTCTTTAGAAAGTCTATTTCTTATAAAAGAAATAAACTTTTATACATTTCTGTCGAGTCTTAATTTCCCTCCTTGATCCTAATTTACCAGGAAATCAGGACCCGGCAAGTCTATATTTCCCGGGAAATCAGGACTTAAAAGTCCTAATCTCCTAGGTCTTAATCTACCGCGACACCGGGTGACATATCCTTTATTTCTAAAATTTGATAATGGTTAAAATATTCTTACGAGTCAACCGAGGTGATGATTTTTGACAGAATATCTTACCAGGGAGGACACCCGGGGCGGATCTCACCCCGGGCACTTTGAGTGGGGAGCGCACTACAGTAGCGAATATGGAATGTATTCAGTGTATTCATGAATATTTCTTCGTTGAGTAGAATAATAGAAGATGAATGGTTCACGTGATACGAGTTTCTGAGCGTTTATTTAGTTTCTTTTACCCAAATCCAACTGTTTTGGGACCCACCATAAGCCTTCCAAATTTTATCTTGATTATTCTTATAAAATATATTCTTATAAAAAAAGCGTCTATTATCATTTTTATACTCAAAATAGAAACATTCTCTTTAAGATGAGTGTATTCATGAATCCACTGAATACATTCCATATCCGCCACTGAATATTTTTTGAGTGACCAGTAAAAAAGTCAAACATACCGTCAAAAGAGCGGAATAACTATCGGAAAACTTGATGGATTACTCTCTTATTTGGAAAATTGTTATAAACATTGATCAAAAGAGCAAAAAATATATAAAAAGAATCGCTTTGACCTAGCCGATTAAAACTGAGTATCAATGGTCACATCGGTAGCGGATCTGCAATGTATTCGGTATAATGAGCTGATGACTCGCATTTACTAGGAATACACTTATTTTAGAGCGAATAGTTTCTGAGCGTTTAGAATGTTTTAAGCACCCAAATCCAATCCTGTAGGACCACCATAAGGCTTCTGTAAGAAAAATCGTGAGTGAAATCATTTTTTGAAGATACTCAGAAAAAAAATAGCAGAACCACTGGATTATATCCACTGGATTATATCCCAATAAACTCAGCTTTCATTTCATTCAAAGAAAATTCTTTACATAGGACTTGTAAATAATTTATCAGATGTTAAATTGGTTCAAGATTGGAGTTAATTCACTGAGTGACACGCAACCTTCGCGAATGAATGAAGCTATATCATACATCAGACTGAAATGGTGAAATGATTCATTATGACTTTTATATAAATTAAACCTACACCAGGATGGACAAACCCTTTCCATTACAATAAGAATAAGAATAAGAATATATTTCACTGGAAAACAAAAATGCATAGATTAGATTTCAAATAGAACTTCAAAGTTAAATTGAATTCGTAAATGAATATATAAAATATACAAAATAGTTGGGTTACATGTTTGATTAGAAAGGCCTATGGCCACGAGGAAAACAGTATTCTGTCTTTTCACAAAAGAATTTGATTTTTATCGTGGGGTGGTCAGTATTCACATCCCAGAGGGAAAAATCGTGAGTCTCGTATACGATTTTCTCCAATAAGTCCATCCTCCAAATAAAAAATGAATAATTGTCAACATACAACCTGTGCAAATGAAAATTCTTTTGAAAGCAGTGGAATTTCTTTGAAAAACGTACAAGATTAGTGGTGAGTTATTTATACGTTCGTCTCCTTATACTTTCAAACCGCAACATTCGCAGGCCATGTCACAACAGAGTCTGAGAAAGGTGGAAATGGTTCCTGATCATAATTTTCAAATAATTCAAAAAGTTCCTCAAATATGGAGGCCTTATGTGGCCTTATCGGTTTTAAGCGGATGAATGGCCGAGCGGTTAAGTGTCACACCTATCATTACTAGATACTGTGTGATCTGAGTTCAAATCCCAGTCGCACCAACAAAAAATCAATACTACTCTGAAGTACTGAAGGCTAGTTAACATCAACTAAAGTGTGATACTACAATCGATAGGCTGTAAGTCCGCCGGGTCAACCCATGCCATGTGAGGGAAATTGGGAAGTCAGTTGGTACCTGACGAAACACTAGATGGAGCTAAAGTCCGCGGATTAGCCTACGGCAATGCATGACTGTTCCATCATAAGTGCATACCTTACCTTACCTTACCTTACCTTACCTTACCTTACCTTACCTTAACACATAATCAGTTAAAAAGAATGAAAACCTTTTTGAGATGTCCACTTATGTATGTGGTCACAAATCCGTTCGCAAGAATAATTGACATTCTTTAGGGACCATAACGATGTGACGTCCAACTTTGAGGGGGCAGGGGGGTCACTGAAAAAGATGGTGTTCAACTCAACAGTTTACTGGATTATCGGGGCAGGGGGTTCAAAAATTGCCTAAAATCACTGGACGTCATATGTTTATGGTCCCTTACCTCAACGAGAAATAGGTCACTTCCAAAATGAGCGGACAAGATAAATGATTTTAATGGGGATTTTTTTGTGGAATTCATATTTATTTACATTTTATACACTGAGAAAGGGAGAAAAAGATTTCATGAAACACATCATTTTATTCGACATTTATATTTATATTTCTTTAGGGAAGGAATCCATACTAAACTGCCACGCAATCACGTCATTATGACGTTTTTTCTTCGAGGGTCGTGGGGCGGGGTTTCTTATCTTGACGTTAGTTTCGTGGCAATTTGACACTTTCTTTTTCCTTTTCTGTACTTCCTTATTTTTAAATAAAAATGAATATAATATAAAATTTGTATGGTGTTAAAAACTTCCCAAATAAAAGGTTGTATATACCTTTTTCAAAACGCCTGAAATTTTCGTTGCCATGATAAATGTGACGCGGGATGGGACTTTTATTTCAAACCGTTTTGCGTGGTACTTTAAGTATGGATGTCACATCTAACAGAAATCAAGAATAGCTTCTAAAATGGCGATGAGTGAAAAAAGAAAGAGATTTCTAGGCCTCTTATCTTCTTTTATCAGTTTAACTTACTTTTTATCAAGTGTATTTTGAATTGTATCTTCAGAAATATACAAACCTAACGTTTTCTTCCCCTCCCTTCCGGTTTTTACAATTTGCATAATTATTTTTAACGGGGTATGTAAGGTGAGGGATGAAAGGAGTGGGAAGAGGATGCTTAACATATATCTATATCGTTTATTTATCTACTTAGTCAAAACAAAAGTGCCTATTGAAATTAGTATTTTACTATAATAGGCTCTTAAAGAAAACAAGTCCGTCCAAATAATATTTCAACAATTTTTCAACTTGCTTTAATGAAACATAAGGTTTTAAATACCTTTTCTCCTATTTTACGTTTCATCTAGCTATATAACTATTTTTCTTGACTGCAATTAACGACATTTGACCACATCTTTTTATTTTATTTACCTACTTTTGTTATCTTGTAATAAATTGTTGTAACTTTATTTTTGAATTTTCTTTGAAATATATATTTACTTACTTTATTTATTACTTACTTACTTACTATACAGCCAAATTTTTATATCTTTGTGTAAAACTGCATTTATTGCTTAAATTAAAACTTGACTTCAACTATAGATAACCATTAGTCTTCGAAGGGGTACTTTTTTTCGTGGACACACTGTAGTACTATCCAGGGCTAATCAAACGGCCGATCAACGATCAATGATCGGACAAAAATTGATAATTATCGGCCAACATTCGATCCCACCGATCATTACCACGCTAATGATCAATTAAATTGGGTTATAAAAACTCTAGAATGTTGATATCATTTTATTTCTAATTATTTAGGAAGAACTTCTTTCAATAACGCTAAAATAAACGAATATATTTTTTTTTCTTGAAAGCGATGTAAATTCATAATATGTAAGTAAATAATTAATTAGGTTTTCCTGAAGTAATTTGATCTCAGAAAATAAACTTAAATATCATCTTTTGACTAGAAATATGATACGTGTTCTAGTAATGAGGCAAAAATAGGGGCTTCTTGTAATATAATTGCAGTGCAAATTGTCAATAATTAATCATGTAGGTATCAATTACGGATAGGTACAAGTAAATCATATTGCAATCATATCGCAACAAGCAGAAAACAGAACATAATACATAATACGTCTTGTCAGAAATCTTGCTCAAGCTCATACCTCTTGCCCTACAAACTCCATCCTTTATGGGTTTTCAACTACCGATCGCTATAAACAGACACTTCAAATGGACAGAACGAGAAAAAACGTACAAGTACCAGGCTTTTTATTGCACAGTCCAAAGCTAAAACTCTCAACTTTACATGCAAATTTTTGTGGGGACAGCGAGAAAGAACTCGATGCAAGAGTAATGTACCCCAACTCACCTTCATATCTGTCAAAGAGTCCATCACAAATATATGCACAACAATAACGTGAGAAGAAAAACAAATGTATGGAAAAGGTTTTGAGAATTGAAAAAGGCTCCTTTGACCCCTTACTTTTTCTATTTATGGTGGTATGGATATAGAAGTTTTGTAAAAATAATAGGATAGCTTATTTACAAAAACAGAAACGAAGATTATGCTGATGTAATTAATTACCTAAGAACGAGGCTATCTGTGGGGTCGAAGGAAGAAAGTGTTGATGGACAAGTCTTCTGATCTTGATTATGTTCTGAAATGAAAAAATACAAGAATTATCATTTTGTTCAGAAACAACGTATCATACTCAAGAAAGCAGAAATTATTTCATCCATGCGAGAGCACAGAAGATGACCCATACAAACGTTCAGTCTTTTTGAAGAATGGGATGTGCTCCGCCACTGATCCAGTTAGTTGTAACTATTTAACGGGGGTTTCTTAGTTCTTTTCTCGGAGGGATTTGATTCCTTCAAGAAATTTCCGAAATTTATCTCTTCTCGTCCATTAATCTTCGCATCCTCTTCCAGCGAAAACTCACTCTTTTATGGATTTGACAGCTTTCCAATTTATAACACTAGTTTAATTGTGAAGTTGATCATTTTTCCATTTCTTTCTTCTAAATATTCATGAACTTCAATCAATTTCAAAAATAGACGCTATTTGGAAAAAACACAAAATCACAGAATCACAGAATCATAGAATTAAAGAAACTGTCAATCAAATTCAAGTTACGAATAAATTTGAGTTAAGAACAAGGTTAATCTTTGTATTGAAAGTTAAAAGGAAGATTATTGGAATTGTTGAAAATTGTCGAAAACTGATAGAAATCGTTTTTAAAGTTGATGAAAATTAATGCTAAGGATTGAAAATTCTACTTAAGCATGTTGTTTAGATGGTTAATTATCGTATGTTTTACGAATTTATATACTGCTCTTTGCCCTGAGATATGCAAATGTAAAAAAACGAGGTTTACATACCTTGTTATCTGTGATACTGAAAACATGGCAGAGTTGAGGATTCTCGATATATATGATGTCATTTCGTTGCACTTGATCATAAACAAAATGAAGAACATCGAAGAACCTATCTTTCTTCCGTCTAATAGAATAAAAAAATTGAAAATTGAAGCTCGGAAATTGACGGTACTCAATAGTTCTACGTTTAAAAATCTTCGATTACTTGAAGATCTAACAGTTTGTGGAACCCAAGTAGCGAAATTGAATATATCATCAACTTTAGTCAACCTCATATCGTTGTCCATCGAATATAACTTCAAACTTAAGTACATAGAAAACAAGACAGATTCAAAAAAGCTTGAATTTCTGAATCTAAAAGGGAATCCATCTCTTTTCGTTCACATGGATTTTTTAAATCAATTCACATATCTCAAAAGTCTCTCTATAGATCAAGTTCAAACCTTGAATCTTCAAAATGAGAGTTTCAGCTCCTTTCGACGTCTCCAGACAGTGAATCTTAAAAATATTGGGTTGAGAGACATCGAGATGGAACTGTTTCTTGGATTGGACAGAGCTGAAAGATTAGATTTATCACGTAACGACATTGATTCTATTGCGAATGGATCCTTTGACAATCTAAGATCTTTAAAATACTTGTCATTAAGAAAAAATAGAATAACGCATCTTCCAAGGAACCTATTTCGTTATCAAAATAATTTAACCTTTTTATATCTAGATAGTAATAACATCTCAACAGTGAATGATGACTTATTTAGAAATCTGACTAATCTGCAGGGACTACTTTTGCATTTTAATAGCCTAACGAATATTCATCCGAATTCATTTTCTTCACAGTCTAGTTTACGCAAACTGTCATTATGTTCAAATATGTTGAAAACAATTCCCAAAGGTCTTTTTTCCTCTTTAACAAATCTTAGTATGCTGCTTCTGCACAATAACCAAATAAATATTATCGAAGAAGAAACATTCTCAGGATTGAGTGCGCTTAAGTTTCTCAATATCAATAACAACAAAATCTCATATATGCATCACAGGGGTTTTCAATATTTAAAACACTTACAGTTTCTTGATCTTGATGGCAATCAGTTATCATTTCTCCCAAAATACTTGTTTTCTAATTTGTCTGCTCTCTTTTCCTTAAAATTAGCCAGAAATAATCTTTCATTAATCCGAAAATCGGCTTTTGAGAATATGAGTACACTTTCCGTGTTAAAACTAAGTGAAAACAGTCTAGTTAAATTGGAAAGAGATGCTTTCAAAAATTGTATATCCCTTACTGTTTTGAATATAAGGCATAACAATTTGACGACATTGAATAAAGATCTCTTCCCATCCAAAAAGATATCTACTATATACATGAAGTATAACAAAATAAAGTGCACATGCTACTTGTTGAAGCTGTTAGAACATATTAGCTATAGGCACTGGGCAAACTGTGACAGAAATGGATCGGTAATGGATACAAATAAAATGACTTGCATTGTTATCCGGAAACACTGGAGGAAATTCACACTGAAGCAAATAGCGCCAATGAAGAAGAAATATGCAACAAATAAAAAAAATGACGTATTGTTCATTGCTGAAGAATTTATCTTTCAATTCAAAATTGCGTCCAAAAGTTTTATTGGGACATTATTTTGGTTGATGAAAGTAGATGACGGGCGGGAAAATCAAACAGTTACACGTGAGATCTTGCGGCTAAAACGATACGGTGAATCATTGGTTTGTTTGTATAGAGATAACGGAACTGAACGGAGTTGGTTCAACGTTTCAATTCCAATGAATTCAACAAAATGGAATTCAGTGAAGTTAATGTACGAGCGGGAAATGACGTTTTACCGTATTACGCTCATCGTCAATGATTGGATCAAAAGCCGAATGACCAGCAGACGTTTCGGAAGTACCAAATATCACATTCAATTGATGACACTATTTCAAAGTGGCTCTTATGTACGTGGCCGAAAGATATTTATAAATGGCCGCTTTCTAGATCGAAGTTCCAGTTCAACCGTTACTGTATATTCGTATGCTACCATCTTAGTAAGTTCCATTCTCAGTTATTTACTTGAAGTAATCAATGAGCAATTTTAACACATAAACACAATGATGATATTTCAGGAAAGGTGTATCAGATAACAATCTATTTCGTCGGGAAATGATTCATCGGGTTTTTTATTTTAGTGATTATTAAACTGTTCAGTGGTTAAGACAAAAGGATTTGCGATTTAGAGACTAAAGTTGTCACAAGTTGTGGTGCGCTATGTACGCAAATGGATTCTGTTAACCAATGTATGTTGTGTATCTAGTAAAATGTTTGTATATCTTAATATCTGCTTCTATCGAGAATGTCTGTGTAAATGGATGGAAATGATTAAATAGAAAATAATAACTGTGCATTTAGTTTATGTTATCTGGAGTCCGGAATAAGAGGGGAATAAAATGGAAGTGTGTTCGTACATTTTGTTAAGATTCATAAACGGAGGTTCTGAGTGGAACATACAAGGGTCTGGAATAAACGGAGAAATGTTCATAATTATTTTTCACCCAAGAGAAATGATGATATCTAATTTTTATTTTTTAGCAGAGTTAATATAGCAGACAGAATATGTCCTTTCTTCAGTTGATTTTCAGTGTAATTATGCGTAGTATTATCCAATCGGATGATTGATTTCATGTTATGAAACTACGTCATTTAATTATGATACGATTAATCTAGTGTGGCGCGAAATGGGGAATGGCGAATATGTATCATGTCATCTCCGCATTTGTAAATGTGTGTTTGGTTTAATTTGTAGATAAATGATGCACAACTAGACTAGTGTATATGTGGTGATATATAACAGTGAATTGTGGAACTGTATAAATATCTATGTAAATGCAATCCAAAGACAAATATCCATCGAGACATACCAAGTACTGTACCTGTACGAAAGAAATAAACAAGCAACAGCCATTTGGGCCATCATCATCATCATACAGCTTTTATTTTAAGCAAGATTAGACGTAGAACAACGTTTTTTAATCAAGAACTATGACAATGAGTTTGTCTGAGGTTTTAAACAATTGCGAGGAGTATCATCTAATTAGAATTGTAAGAATGGTTAAGAAATGGTGGTTCTAAACAAATCTTACCCCAATTAGTAGAGAATATGGTGAGCAAATCAAAGTGGACGAAGAAATTGCTAAGAGAATCCAACGCTTGTAACAGTCTCACTACTAGTGTTTTTAACACTACATTATCAGAGAAAAACATTTAAAAAAATGTGTTTATGTTTTTATGAACAAATAATATCAAGACTATATTGATCTTCAAAGAAATTTATACAGATATATTGCTGATATGCTGTACTCCTGTTTCATGGTTACCTTAATCACTGTCACTTATTGCTGTTGTTTGTCCTGTCCTGTCGTCAGATGTGATGGACTTAAATACGTTGTTGCTGTATTTCTAGCCATCTTGTTTTCTTTAATTCAGATGATTGCGCTGCTCTTGGTCATTTTACTATTATCTATCCTGTGAGCTAGTAAAGCTTACATTGTCGTCACTCAGAATTTTACTAGTACTTAACGGAGGACACTAAAACCACTATGATCCTTTGCTAATGGGTAGCTTATTTCTCTGGCAGTTGCCCGTGCTGTACCATGCCCTGAGGTAGGATGTTATTGCATGTTTCCATGTCTCCTCAGATTCATCATTGACTATAGGCTGACCTCTTGGTTTCATGACTCATTCATTCTGGTTTTGCGCTGTCGCAGCTGGGTTTTCTGCCACAACAAGGGGTTTGAAATTCAAGCAGGAATCATATCGTTTGAGGCCTCCGGGCTGCAGCCATTGCTGCATGTTCACCCCAGGCTGGGCTTTGCTATGCCTTTCGACTAATGCGTCGATAAAATTGAAAACCCAGCTACGCGACCGACTTATACATACATACATACATTTGGCTGTGATTGTGGACATTCACTGCTGTTTCTATTGTCAGCTCAAAAGGCTTTACCTTCCTCTATGTTTGATTTTTTTTTTTCGATGGCTTGTATTTTTCTGTTTATTTTGTTGTCAGTGTGTTGTGTGTCGTGATGGCCGTTTAGCCGAAACATGTAGACAATAAAAATTATTTATCAGCAAATCAATATTGTCTTTGTTTACTTATTAGCTGCATTGCTAGGAGATTGCTAGGCTTCTACTAATAACTTAGTTCGCACCAACTAAAACGATTATTCTCTGACGAGCTACGAATAATAATACTTCTTTGTTTTCTTTTCTAGTTTTCATCCTTGTTCACCTAAAAATAAAAATTTAAATTTTACTTATAACATTAACAAAAACAGAAATAAAGATTAATCATAGATTCTTTGTGTTATTTAGAACCTGGAGAATTGAGGAATATTTTTGTAATAATTAATTTGAAGGCTTTAGCCCGAGAATTAATTATTACAAAAATATTCTGAAAATTCTCGGGTTCTAAATGGCTTAGAAACACGCGAC
>JAUKPT010004761.1:0-10888 GCA_032273505.1 Nanomia bijuga
CTGGTCGAAATTTGGCCAAATTTAGGGCCTTTTTGTACTAAAATAAAAGCATAATTGTACCTTTTGTCAATAAAAAAGTACATTTTAGGTGGATCTTTTTCCAGTCAAATTGAACCAAATATGACAGTTAGTACCTAATTGGAGTATGGGAAGTTTTTAAGAATTTAGTTATCTTGGACTTAATAAAAGGATCTTGCTCTAACTGAATGAATTCAGTTTTTATTCAATCTAGATACCGAATTTTTATATAACTACTAAACCATGGTGGACGACTTAGATTCAGTTTGAGGCCATTCCATTTAGAAATTTCAAAATGTTTACAACAATTTTTCATCCTATTAGATGTTCAATGTTTAAAAATCCTTTTCTTCAAACTTCAATTTGTACTCCGTCAAAAAGACAAAAGGTCTAAATTAAAAGTAAGATTGTAATTCTACATTTGTTGATTTCTAGAATCCATTCCCATCTAATTATTTGATATAATATGACATGCTCTACGGTGGAAAGTATTTTCTTTAAATTTCTTCTAATTTTCACAGCACTTTGTGGACGCAAGACGCAATTAAAATATCATTGTAGACGCGGACGCGTCGTATTTCCAGGACGTCAGGCGCCGGGAAATATTTTCTCTGGACGCCAGACGCGTACGCAAAAAAGGCTCTGGACGACAGACGCCAAACCCTATAACCCCCCTCTACTTACTAGCAAAAGAAATTGACCTGCTGACCAATTCGAAAGAGAAAAAAGGCTAAAATTTTCAATTGGGTTATTTTTTGGTGGCTTTAGAATTCCCCAGAAGTCACTTGCTTAAAGTAATATTGGTTTTACTAGTGTATCGAAGAGATCTTAGTTGTTACTTTAGGGTACTGTAGGAACGCAGGACCAATTTGATGCTTGATTTTAAGAAGTGCTTTAATCCCCCTATCCTTTAAGTCATTTAGACCAGGCACAATTCTTCCATAAGGTGTTACTTTGGTGTTACTCTCTGCAGGTTTATATATATGTATTTCCCATTGGAAAATGTTTTTGAATGAAGCGTCCCTTTTTGCAGAACCCCATTGCTTTTGTTTTCTGAATATTGATTTTCATCCCGTTTTCAATAGCGATAAGGGGGTCTTCGGAAAAAGTTATAGTAGTTATCGAAGGTTCCAAACCATTCCCAAACTCGTCAAGAAACAGTTTGGGAATTATTTTTCCGTGTAATGCACCATTTTAGAATTCTTTACAGACCATCATCAATATATCGTCACTAGATAACACGGGCATAGCGACGCAACTGGTCTAAAAGCTGTTTGGTTTCATTCGGCGACCAAGCATCTTGACCCTAGCTGCTCACCTGTTTGAAAAGTTCCCTGGCGCATATCTGCCACTCAATTGCCATTAATTTTCTCAACTGTTTTATGTTTAGGTCCTCCAAAGAATGCAAGCAGCTGTAAGTTTAATTCAATCATTTTTCGCCCAAATAGTACAATAGACCGTTTCACGGTTTCACCAAAGTTCATTTAAGGCAAACTTGATCTTGAGATTTGCGTCACACGCACGCATCGAATTTTTACCACCGCGTCAAGCAGCTCTAAAACAAATATATCCGCGTCGATTGATTTTATCACATGATATTGCAGAGTTATGACATATTCAACAAGTTTCATTATACTTTGCACTTTCATTTTTTAAATCACTGTATTACAAAATTATGACTTGCAAAACATTAGAAAATACACCATCTTAAATTTTCCATCACTTGTAAACATTCTAACGAAATGTTAGAATAGAGATTTATTGCTGGCATATTGAACGTAGTAGGGACATTTAGCATTAATAAATTTTAAATAAACAGCGCGTGTATTGGTAGAAAAACTACTGATAAAATGAATTGCGCATTGGACTTTTCTTTCTTGTGACGCAAATCTCAAGATCAACTTAGCTTGGCCTACTTTTATCATTTTTCGTACCTGGATTAATTTTCGAGTGGATTTATTTTCGCATGGATTAACTAACGTTTCGACATCTTTTGTGTCATTATCAAGAATAAATAATTAAAGGACGTTAACAGTGAAGAAGACAATATAATGTAATGACGTCAGGAGTGACGTTAAGGATTTCAAAAAATCCTACGATTTTTTAGACTTGAGATTGAATTCGGCTCCATAGCTGGAAAATTTCATTAGCATAGCTATGTATCAACATTCATACCTCCGTTATTGCATTGAAGAGTTTGTAGTTGATCTTTATAACGATCTCCGAGGCGTTCGCGGTCACCAAGGGTATCGTGTCCATAATCTAAGATTGATATTTTTCTATGCGAATTGGACTTCATTCGCAAAAATTAGTCCACACGAAAAATCAGAAAATGTTCAATTCACGAAAATAAATCCACGCAAAATTAAGAATATTTGTCAACTTGTCTCATTTGTATTTAAATGCAATCAATTTGATAAATCTACATTATCGTTCGCAAAAATTAATCCACGCGAAATTCTTTTATAACCACTATTCGTGAAAATAAATCCACGCGAAATATCCAAAAATGCCATTCACGAAAATAAATCCACGCGAAAATAAATCTTTTCCCTATCGTTGTAGTGGTGGATCTGGCCAATTTTCGATGGATCTACAAAAAAGATTTATTTTTCTTAGTATATTTCGATGCGACGAACTCGTCTTTATTCACCATTAATCATTAATGATCGATTTCAAAACAAATTATTTTTAAGAATCAAAAGCACATACTTGAAATTAAAACTGTTGAGTGAAAAATTATGTAAACAAAATTGTATTTTTTCGAAATATTTTGTATGTGTGTGATAAATCCATTATCCAACTCGGCTTCGTTGTATACTGCAAATTATAGCACTCAGTATTAAGATATGTAACTCGATTACGCCTCGTTATATAGCATAATACTTTGTGCTACAATTTGCAATATACAACTCGGCCTCATTGGATAATATATTATTATCACAAACTTTCCCTATATGATAATAATCAATATCGTATGGCAATATCGTACGTTTGTGACGTCATAAACGTACGATATTATTGCCATGCAGTTTATTCTCAGGATTTCTTTTACTTTTGTGAATTCAAATTTTCGTGCCTCAATTAATTTTTTTTATAAAAATGTAATTCTTAAGTAATTAAAACTCGTAGGTTGCTATATTGAATTCCCTTAATAGCCATTAAACATTGATGATCGATTTTATTGTTAAATAACAAATATTTTGAGGAATTGAAAACAACAACTTGAAATTAAAACTATCCAGCGAGAAATTATGTCAACAAAGTTGTATTTTTCGAAATATTTTGTATGTGTGTGATAAATCTATTATCCAACTCGGCTTTCGTTGTATATTGCAAATTATAGCACTCAGCATTAAGATATATACCTCGGCTTACGTGCTGCAATTTGCAATATACAACTCCGCCTCATTGGATAATAGATTATTGTCGCTTAGCAATACTGCGTGTTGGAATGTTTTGAACAATTCGAATTTAAATATAATCAAATCATATACACATTATAAGATGTCTATAAAGGATCTGCAAAAATGAAATTCATTTAATACTATGACTCCTCAAGGGCTACTTTGGTTGGGAAACGTGTATTTAAAGAAAGATTTAAGAACTATATTATAGATGATGAATGGGTATTTTTTTCATTGTATCAAACAGGTTTAGACATCAATTTCTTTAACACATACATAAAGATATGTAATTGTATCTTTGATAATATTCCGGGTTAACAATGTTTTTTTGGGGCCAGTTTTTCAGACTCTTCCAGACATATTATTTTCCATACTTGCCTCTTTTTCCTGACATGATTCCACATTTTTTTCTTTTACATTACTGTTTTATGGGTTTTAAAGCGCAACTTCCGACAAAAGTCACAGAGCTCTAGAATATCCTAAAATGCACTTATTTTACCCAATATAGAAAAATTTTGGTTGATCAAAAAATCGTAAAAATGATCTTAAAAGATCTTAAAAGAGAACAATTTTCCAGACTTTTCCAGACAATTCCAGAGATAGCCAAAACAGCTATTTTCCAGAGTTTTCAGGTTATTGTTATCCCTCATCGAATAATTTTTCGTCTTTCGAGGTTAAAATTGGGTAATTCTTAAATATATAAGAATTTCAATAGAATTTCAAAAACCATGTATCTCAAAATTAGCTATATAAGAAAGAAAGTGTAATGGACTGGCAAAGATTTTGAAAAGTGAATTGTAAAGATAAACAATCCAATCACACCTTTCTATGGTTCACTAAAAAATACCCTTATTTATCCTTGCTTGTTGTATGATGATACTGAGCATTATTTAATATAAATGATAGAAAAAGTAATATCTTTGAATAACAACAAAAGAATATTAATTGTAAATTTATAGAAAAAGATTGCATCACAAAACCTTTGTCATACGAACAAGTTATTCTGGTTAAAACTCCAGTATTGTTTTTTCCCTTTCCGTGGCAATAATCCGATTTCGTGAAGCATCGAAAACCAAAGTCTCTTTCAATTAGGAATATATTGTCAAGACATTGATAAGAATTGATAACAATTTTTACAGTTCAAATATACATCCCAAATCTGATTTTTTCATCACATTTTCTGACCGCAACAATTCTACTTTTCTCCTGGCGTGACTTTCAATTCCCGCGACTTTTTTTATTTTGGTTGTTGTTTCCAATCGTTTTTGTTTTTGTAATATTCATCTTTTTTTAAAGGTTTTATAGCATTTTATAGCTAGACTCTTACTTTTGCTTTCTAATCCTGAACGGTTCGCAATGATTTCTAAATATTATCTGGACATTCAAATTTTTTGAAAATTTCATCGTCGCGACTTTTAATTCCCGCGAACTTTTTATTTTCAACCTATGCGCGACATTAAACTCCGGCGACTTTTTCTGATAAATGCCGCGCAAGCCCTTGCGCGACTTTCGCGACTTTTTCTAACCGCAACAATATCTGACATTAAACTAATTCAAGGCAAATCTAATAAGCTGTATAAGGTTGAATATTAAAACATCTCAATATGATAAATAAAAGTACACGTGTTGTATAAGATAAGTTTATGATTTCTGTTGGTATGTAAATTAGTTCTAAACCATATTAATTGAAAATAGCATTCACATGACGGTTAGATAAAGAAAGACGGTAGATAAAGATAACCTACTATAATAACAGCAAATCTAACAAGCAAATTCAGTTATCTAACATCTAATACAACCAATTTTAGAGCTGAAAAAAACGTTTTTGTTCGCCATTTTGTTTAAATCACACGTAAGGCGTAACCATGGCGTACTGTACTGTAGGCCATGTCAACGTGCATGTAAATTTCGGAAAGTCCTTTCCTGGTATTTCCTCGATCTAATTTTTCAGAATGAAAATTTTCAAAATGAAAATTTATGCAATAAATAGCCAAAAAATGTTTAAACATTCTTGGAAATATGAAGAACTTTCGATTTCACCAAAAGTGACTTAAAACACTATGAAATATTCAAAATTGTGGTTTCTAATTTTGGCAGGGCAAAGATAACAAATTAACTTATACTCGTGCCAATTTTAGTGAAAAACGGGCTTCGCATTAAGAAGATAACGAAAAAAGTTTGTCTAAAATGAAATCAAATTTAGACCAAAGTTATTATAGGCTATTGTGTAATATCTATTGTGTGATTCAAACTTGTGGTGTACCACCGTCCTGTCGGGGAGAGTTGGGGGAAATTACAGGGTCAAATACCCCGACCCCCGTGGAGATTACAAGAAAAATTCCCCGGCGTTAAGTGTAATATAAAACCACCCATGGGGATACCCCTGGGACGCAGGGGCTTATCACGTGAAATTTTTTCCGAACCTTCTTTGTCAAAAAAGAAAAGTAATAATCCCCACCGGATTGGGTGGCGAAACACCATCAATTTAAATCACTAAGTATGCAATACACATTTTTTTCTTTTTAAGGAACACACTTTTAAGAAACATGGGGCTCGAAATGCCAAAAGTTAAGAAACACTTATGAAATATTTTCAGGCTGAAATTCAGAAACATATCTTTTTTATCATTTTATCTTATTTTCTAAGGCAATAAAAACTATTTTCAAATATTTTACCAATAAATAACACAACTATATTATGTATATGAACATATAAGCATGAATAAGTGAAACAAATACAAAATTTTAATGATGAAATGAAAGAAACACCTAAGAAACATCTCAGGCTCAAATCCATGATTTATGAAGAAACATTAAGCCTGCTGAAATAAACTTGTTTCTAAAAAAAAACGTGTATAAATTATTTTTTAGTTCTAGACCTTCACATACATTTACCCGAATCGTGTTTCCCCTCCGAAGCATTCGTTCGAAACGAAAACAACGATAAAATTTTGATGAAGAATCTCAAGATCGGTGACAAAGTGTTGACAACTGATTACCATGGAAATGCAAAACAAAGTGAGGTGATTTTGATGTTACATCAGGACCGCAAGAGGACCATCGATGATTATGTCACCATAACAATGGACGTCCCGAGCAGTATCACATTGAGCACTTATCACTTGATTCGAAGTAATGATAAGTTTGTCTACGCAAAAGATGTACGCGCAGGCCATACTTTAACGGTGTATGACGAAAGAACAACTACCTACCAGAAGAGAAAGGTAACACTTCTCATAATGATATGCGTTAGAATTTGTTTATGTTTATTAGAAACGACAATGGTCCAAAACTTACATTTTACCTGTATCTGAAGGGTAGATAGATTTCCAATATATGAAGTTCTTTGAGTTAGCAAGCAACAAGTATTTATATTTTATCAGTGAAATACATGATCAGACATCTAAAGAAAAGGAAAAATTATTGCGGCCGATAAACGACCAGTGAGCGGAGAAAAATTGACAATGATTAGATAACATTTGATCCCACAGATTATTTAAATCGGTCCAATTTCCACTTAACTAACATAGCTCCCGCCACGAGTTTGTGCTCATTCCAGTGTGTCTATACTGCTTTGTGAGTTTCATAGGAGTAATTTATTTCGGTCTTACGAAAATCAAGGTTGTATACAATTTTAAGTTATATGAAAAAAACGGATTCTGTCGATCAACTTATTTTGATTTTATAAAAACGAGCACTGCCGATCAGCCTGAACTGAACCTTAATGTCGGTATAATTAGTGTAGGTATAATTAGTGTAGGTATAATTAGTGTAGGATGCAGTTTGTACGAAGTGACCCACGCGCGAGAAGACAATAATTCTAATTTTTGAAGGGAAAGGGTGTGATGGGTTGCCATAAGTTTAATTCTATAAGAGATGAACTAGTAGGTTTGAAATGACATCAAAACATCGACACAAGATCTTTTACGATGGAATAAAAAAAGAAAAATAACGTAAACCATCAATGTTCTATAATAAAAACATCGCGCAACATCGAATTGATTATTTGCGAATAATAAACATCGTAAACCATCAAGATTATCAGAGACATCCAAATGTGTGATGAATTCGGATGAAAAGAAGATCGTGAAACATCGACTTGATTATTTGCGATTAATAAACATCGTAAACCACCAACATTAACAGAGAATCTAAATGTGTGATGATTTCCGATGATTATAAAGGCCGGGCGAAATGTAACGAACATCCGATCGAATATTTTTGATAAAACAATGAAATCGTAATTATCAATTATAAGATGAATGTATATATATGTTTTACCACTTGTTTTTGTTGGTTCAAACAGATATTTTTAATAGCGAAAGATCGGATGTTCGTTACGTTTCCCCCGGCCTTTAAGGTTTGGGTGAATTCAATGTTTCAAAGAAGATACAGTGTAAAGTATCGAATAAAGAAAAAATGCTCAAGTCAATGAAACGACATTAATAGTTAATCATCTAGAAGCATGATACATTTCCTTGCATTTGAATAAATTTGTAGAGGCAATAGGCCCTGTCACTTTATAAGATTATTCAAATTATATGAATTCTTTATATCAATTTAAACTTAATTTATCAAGTGTGCCAAAGGACACTTTCGTCGTCACAATAGATGAATTCAATAAACCAAGGCATAATTAATCCATATGATTTGATTAATCTCTTAGTTTACAGGGTTTTTCTTTTGCTGGAGATGCGGTGGCGACTTTGGTGTTGGTTCTCGCGACCATTTTTTGTAAGCAAGTGAGATTGTGTCTACCCGAAGGTATATTTTGTGAAAGATGAAATGGGCTCTGGCGACTTTGGGTAAATTTTCCAATAGGCTTTGGCGACTGTCGCCAGTCGCCAGGCCAAAAGAAAAATCCTGAGTTTAACAGGGCCTTGTTTGTTTATATGTGAGAAGTTATACAAACGCTTGTCGTTTTACTACAAAGCTTCACCGAAATTTTTAATTGTTGTTTCCGACTGTCTAAGAATCCTTTATGAATCTCTATGAGAAAAGAACATAGATACCAAAACCCTGACAGTTTAAAATTCCGCAAAAAGGCTTTATACATTGAATCGCCTTGCAGTCAATTGTACATAAAAATCAACCATTAGACAATTATTTCAGAAGATATTTAGTCGAATGTGCGACCCACTACCACTGTTTCTTTAGTATATTTTGCTGTATTTTGAGCTATTATTTTGCCCGTTAGGCTTCAGCGCATACAGAGATATAGAGATATAATTTTCACTAGCAAAAATCTTGAAATAAAGAAGTTGAACATTTTTCTTCTTCTTTTTTCTTATAAGATTTTTTTTATGCAGAAATGTAAAGCTCCTAATTTCCTTTCTAACGAACCGCTGCTTTTAAAAATCGGTCAAGAAATAGTGAAAATATAGCGAACGCTAAAAATAGTGTCAAGATTATGCTCGACTGACCACCTCGTTAACAGTCATTTTCTGATATTTTATGAAAATCCTTTTAAGAAGGCCCCTAAATTGACAAAAAGTCGGCTGTCGTATCCGTTGAATTGGTTAAAAAGCAAGGTCTGTTTGCTCCTTTAACAATGGATGGTATAAGTGTTGTCAATATATTAAAATAATTAACATTATAAGGTTAGCTTATTCTATTCTGTTCTACTCTAGGTCGTATCTGTTGAATTGGTTACAAAGCAAGGTATGTTTGCTCCTTTAACAATGGATGGTACAATTGTTGTTAACGATGTATTGGCTTCCTGTTACGCCTCGTTCCCCAGTCATTCGATCGCCCATTTCGGGTTTTCCGTCTGGCGTCTGCTCTACACGTATTTTCATGCGTTTCTGGATCTGACATCTGAACCGATTGGTGTTCATTGGTACCCGAGATTGTTGATGACAATGTGCGGCTACAAATGAGAGAATCTTTTGGATTGCACTTTTTTGAGACTCTGGATTGGAGAAAAGGAAACGTTTCAATGATGGGAAAAGACAGGCTTAAGTGAACAAATTGAGTGGTTATTTAGGAAACGGTGTTAATTTTTGTGTATTTAATATTTACCTTACTCTCGCCTGTGTGTGGCTACAAGTGAAATATTATTAACGACTGCCCATATTAGACAAAATGCATTAAAGTCCACTTTTGAAAAATGAGAAAATCTGTGTTCAGAACTTAAGATTAAGTCCATAACACTTATCTGACCAAAAGCATTAGCTTACTTTTTATAATTAATGTTTATTTTGTCAGAAGTGTAGTATTTTGGATTTCATATGAGGACTTTTGTCGGTAGTAAACAGAAAGCTATGATAATTATTAAAAAACTAATTGCTTGATAATGGTCATGCATGCTAAAGATGATTTCTTATCTTTATTCATATCATATCAATTCTTCAACAATAGGTACAAAATGGTTTATTTACCTAAGGAAAATGATAAAAGTTATACATCTGATGAACTTTGCTGGAACCGTGTAAAGGTATATTGTGATGGTCGAATTGTGAAGTTTCAATTATAGGTAATTATAGTTAATGAATTTTTTAACAAATCAATTGGCAATATTCTTGAGCTAACAACATGCAATGAATCGTCTTCCAATTATAGATAAACCTGTCTTTTGATTGGCTGAAAATCCTATCATCGAGAATCCGATTGATACTTTCATAGTTCGTATATATACAGAGTGAACCAAAAAAACGGAATTCACTTCATGTAAGAAAATAATTTTAACATTCTAGTATGATCGTCTTACAGTTAAAGTGAAATTAAAGTGGTGTTCAGTTATCTAAATGCATACAGATTTTTCTCATTAAAATGATTTAAATGTGTGCAAAGAAGGAATTTTGATTGATTTAATTTTAATTTTAATGAAAGAAACTTTAATGATGGTTGAAATATTTTTGACTTTTTAAAAAATACAATGTGTCCGCTAAAAATGTCTCGTTAAAAATCCCATGATTTTCTATTCAAACGTTAATCTCCCATTGTTGGTTTACAATAGAAAGTAGTTATGAAAGTGTTTTTTTGAACATTGCATTCCATGTGTACCCTTGGGTACTAAGGAGAACAATAGTTTCTTTTCTACAATGTTGCATACAAAGCGTGAAAGGATATTTTTGGGAATTCTATGATTTGAATTGCATCATCTTTCTGATAAGAGTAGATTTTTTAAACAATAGTCTATATATGTTTTCTCTGTTGCAAATATGTGAAATATGATAGATATACGCCCAAGGGTACGCTTAATCTATGATTACACTTATTGTCATCAAACAAAACTTAATAATTTGATTAGTTAACACACGCAAGTATGTTGTGTTACATTATAACACATAGGGGATGTCCATACTAAAATATGGTGAGCGTTTGAACAAAATCAATGGGTTCCGTTCATGGCGTTCTTATCTACAGGCCATGCCACCGTGCATGTTTTTTTACGGAAAGTACCTTCCTGGTATTTTCTTAATCTAATTTTTTCAGAGGGAATTGATATCAGTATAGAATGAA
>JAUKPT010004762.1:0-10888 GCA_032273505.1 Nanomia bijuga
TTGATGTAATGAATATTTGGGGAAGATACGATGAATCGTAATGCTTTCATACAGTTTGAGATATGAAAATGAATGCTTTGTATGAATCTTGCTCACCTTCACAAAAATTTCTATTGTTTTTTTGGATAACTAATTGTCTAAACGAAAATCTCGCACGCTTTTTCATTTTTGATTTAGGGAACGTCCGAAATTAAGAATTTGTGTGAGTTAGCGGACTTTTGGGATAAAAGGAAGAGTGATCGATTATTTTCCATCCAGTAAACGCTAAGAATCCACCAAAGACAAATACGTTTATGTAAATTATCTCAAGATGAAAAAAAATAAGTGTAGAAAAATAGCTAGAAAAAGGCCGAGAAAATTATCAATCCAAGACACACCAAGTTTCCACCCAGATCAAATACATTTATATCAAACGTCTAAAAAATGAAAGTTCAAAATCAATAAATTAGGGGCTGGAATAATCTTGTCCTGGGTGGACTTTTTTTGGAAAAAGTAATTTTAAAGTTATTTACCCCACGGTGCTCGCGACTTTTCTTGCTTAATTTATTTGGCAGTGCCAGGAAAGACAAAGATTAAGATTATCATTATCATCATCATTATCAAATTATCATTATCGTACAGAATATTCATCTTGAACAAAAAAATACTATTATCATCAAAAAAGAGCTTGTAGTACCAAATATCGAAAGGTTTACAAAATACAACGAAAAATTCTAAAGATTCTGAGCGGAAAGTGTAACAAGATTACGACAATTTTTTGTTCCTCGGCAACTCGTTAGCTTTAGCGCTCAAACAAAAGGGTGTAAAAAGTATGCTGCATTTGTAAATCTTACCTTGAAAATAAATCTTCTACTCGTCCAACAGTAATCCGAATGAATTGAATTGGTTTAATTTGCTCCTTTATACCTAAATCCTGACATCCCTGATCTAGTAGCTACACCCAAACAGAACTAATAACACTTTTACGCAATTTCTTCCTTTAAATGCTGTCTTCATGTCTGAATATCTTCCACACTCGACACCTTTAATTCTATACTTTTGATAAATGCACTGACAAAGGTTTAAACGAGTTTTGACTCATTTTCAAGTAAAGAGAGAAGTCGTTTGATTGTGACCTAAAGAAGCTGGAGCAGCTAATGTATTTTTATTAATTTATAGTGTTTGATTCATGCAACGCTTATGAAGGGAGAACTATAATTAGCCCAACTCAAGTCATAAAATGGAAATGAGCAGATGACAACAGGATATCTTTGAGGTACATTTTTTGCACAGTAGGAATTAATTTAATCTCCAACGTTATAAGTTATGTATGTTTTTCTGAGAACGAGGTTCTTATAAAAAAAAAATTTAACTACGCAAAATCTTGATGATGTGATTTTCAACCAATCAAGCGACCTAAAGCAACCCGTGATTATAAGACATTATAAGTTTATTTTATTACCTTAGTAGAGGTGATAAGGGTAAAATTGTGCAAATTAATAGATAAATTACAATCCTTGGCCTGAGATATTCTGATGGGGTGTACTTCAAAACCTATAGTGGTGCCAATCTTGGGAGGATTTCGAAAGTGCCAAATTTGAGCATGCTATTTAGCATGCCATTTATGAAGCCATTTCTATAGGGTGAAAAATGAAAGTCTTCAAAAATAAACTTCCAATATATTGCTCGAAGCAGAATTTGAAGCTAATTATTTTTTTATAAAAGACCATAGCGTTTAAATCAACCGGTAACGAGTTATGTCGAAAATTCCATAATGGCTGCCATTAGTAGGGTACAAAATGTCCTCAAAAATAAACATTCAATATACCATTCGAATCAGAATTCGATGCTGATTATTTCTTAATAAAAGACTATAGCGTTTAAATCAACCGGTAACGAATTATTTTGAAAATGGCTGCCATTAGTAGGGTGAAAAATGAGTCTACAAAAATAAACATTCGATATACCATTGGAATCAAAATGCTGATCATTACTTTAAAGAAGACTATATTGTTTATACAACCGGCGCAAAAGGATAATTATCAAAACTTAACTCGTAACTTTATATTTTGAGGCTCTTCATTTATAATAAATCAAATTAGTAAATGCAAAAGACCCAATATTGGCAGTCATTAGATAAAAAAAAATGAACACGACTATAACAACAATAATAAAAAAAGCAATTAAATCGTTTTTGCTAAATTAAGACAATGTCCCGAACAAACACAAAGTTCTGTGCATGGTAAACCATTTTTTATACAGTGTATAAAATAAATGATTTTTCCGAAGCAAGGCCTTCGACGAATTTTACAAATTCAGTTTCCCACCCACCCCACCCACCCATTAGAAAGGGAGAGAAAGACGTTTACAGAATGGGTTTTTCAGTCTTCTCAAATTTGTATACCTTGAGCGATAAACGTGCAAAATAACTTTTAACACGAAGACTTAGTTTTTTTTTTGTAAACGTAGCCTCTTTTGAAAGTGTTTCCTTTTAAAAGAGCTTGGATTATATTTATGCACGAATTTTTATAGTCTTGTACTATATATTTGATAATTGTAGTTTATTATTTAATTGTTAAATAATAGTTATATATATACGGTACTGGATGTAATCTCCGGTCTCTTCAATTATATAAAAATGATGGATAAATAAAGGAAGTTATTTTTGATTGAGCTTGCGAATTAGAAAATAACTGCAGAAATTTATTTTAATATTTTAATGTCACCAAAGTTTAATTCTAGTTTGATCTTGATAAGCAAAAACTAACTAAAATCTTATGATAAAACTTACGAATTACTTAAATCACTACAGTTCTAATCTTTTGTCCGAAAAACTAGTTTCGAAAGTAAAGATTGAAATGAATTGAATTATATTGAATTATGTCATATTGAGTATATGCGCTTCTCTTCAGATCCTTTTATTGATATAACGCGAGATAAGCTCATGTTAGTAGTTGAAAGCGTAAATGGGTTCAGTTAAAAGACAATTAAAAGCACTATCGGTATTTTGTTTTGAGAGTTGCATATTTAATATAACTAAAGATAGCAACGGGAATAAAAACTGTGTATTTCCGATAAGGAAAAGATGTTAAAATTGATACTGCCTTAGACCGAGAAATGAACGGAACGGTCTATCAAGATAATCATCCATAATTCAAGGTAAGATGCTTTCAACAAGCATCAATTTGAATACTTATTGTGCCCACTTGGTTCTCGAGTCTAATTTAGTCCATGGTCTCACTTTAATTCTAGGTCAAACTAGTCCTTTGGTCACCGATTATCCTTGTCAAGCTAGAACTATTTGGTTCACAATCTAATTTGTCAAGTTTTAATTTCATTGAATATTTCTCATGGACATGTCTCATATTATGTCTTATTCTCATCACAAATCCTTATACATAGTTGATGAACAGATGCTTTTTGAACTTGAATTATCAAAAGTCTTATTGTAGACTGACTGCAATATGGTAACGTTAAACCAAGAGAAAAAACCGAGTACATGAGATTCCGACATTAATTGAACATATGTCACTAACAAGTCACGAACGTTTTGAGGTTGTACTTTCAAATCATTTCAATGGACTCAAAACCACGCGAGAATTTTTACTATAAAACAAAATTATTTTTTTTATGTGGAAGACAAATTTATGTCTCTAAAAAGTAGTTGATAAACGGTTATTATTTAAACAAGAATAGTTGTTCAGATAAGTTTAAGCGAAATTCTTAATCTTTATTCTGAAATTCGTTTTAAGCTGAACACTGTTTAAGCCTATTGTATTTGATTCGATAACAATAGAAATATCTCGCGTTAAACAGTGTTTAAAGCTAAATGACGTTCGAACGTTTCTTCAAACGTTAACACTGTTTAAGCCTATTGTACACGATTTTATAACAACAAAATATCTCATGTTAAACAGATAAATAATGTTTGGACAACCTGAAAAAATGAAGTTCTTAAACCACGTGAAAAATCATATCGCTATAAATTCAAAGAAAACATTGATGAGATTATTAAGGAATATTTGGAATATTTGAAATGACATTTCCAAGTTTTCGAATCAAAAAGATATTTGTAAGCGTTTTTTTATAAATATAAAGAATACCTGTTATGATATTTGCAATTTCATTTCATAAAAAAAAAAGGAATTTTAACGATGTTTATTTACCTCAAAAGGGTATCTAACGATACGATATGTAAGGTTTCCTATGATTTCCCATTGTTTGAGAGTTTTTTAGTTGCATTTTTTTTATTCAGTTTAGAATTGTTTCCTAAAGAGAATGATTCATAACCTTTTGGGCCTGTTTCTTAAATACAATACTTCAATGCTTTTACTTCTATTATTGTGATTGTTTTAGGTTGACAAGTGATCTTTAAAATCACTTAGTGTATGTACACTGACCCTTTACCAAAGGAGGGTTTGAGGTTTTGGGTCGTACGACCACTTTGTTTAGCGCCGAGAAGCTTAGGAAATGTGTGCGTCGTACGGCTAGAGGCCGTCAAACCTTAGCATCATGCGACTGAAAGCGAGAAAAATGCATCGTGCACCTAGAGAATTAAGACAATAAAATTGCGTTTTGTGTACTTGAAGGCCTTAAAACTGCGTCGTGCTGCTGATAATGCCCCTCAAAATCCATTCCCTATCCCGGACGAATGACCCTAATTAAGATATGCAAAATTTGCAAAAACATGTTTTGATAAATTATGATGAGTTATTTTTTAAATACATCTTCACCGGTAAATATATTAGCCAAAACTTCTTAGGGGCTGGTCTTTTTTTAATACAGGACCAGGGGGGATTCGGATGGTACGGGGAGGGTTAAAATTTTGAGGGGGGGTCATATAAAGTTATGATTTTCTCACCTTTTTTTGCAAATCATACGGGACATTTTTAAAAACAATGGCAAAATTTTCGACCTTCGAGGTCATTCATTTTGTTTTTTTCCTGGCAATGTTCAGATTAGACCTTAAGATTTTCCAAGAAGCTACTATTCAAAAAAATATTATTATTTACTGTGTAGATTTTTGAGCTTTAGTACATGTGTGTCGAGTCGCCTAAAACTGGACTTTGTCGCCATTATCCGGTCACATAATAAAAGTATTAAAAACGCTATAAATATAATGTTTGAATATGTTTTAACACAAAGGTAATTGACTCAAAGCAAGATATACGGTTAGGTGTTAGCTGTTGCTTTCTAGTTCTCTTTTTCTTGAGATTTTGACAACTTTCAACTTGTATTTACTTCACAGTTTAGTTTAAGAAAACGACAGTTGGTTGGATGGAGGCAACGTCCGAATAAAGGCGAACCCCCTCTAGTTCATTGCTATTTTGTTCAACGTCGTGCAAACAGAGCTGTTACTTGCTGCTATATTGTTTACATTAGAACATTTTTTAAAGAGCTGTATTTACCAGAAATCTTAAACTGGGGGTCGAAATTGATATATATATATAGGGGTAGAATTCTTCCTTTATTTAATTTTTGAATGCCGTGGCACACACTTTTCTTAAACATATTTCCCAAATGTAAGAACAAATAGTCATTTCTACGGCGAAATATTAATAAAAAGAGCCAAATTGAGCAGCTATAAGACCCCCATTTCTCGTGCGGCTAGATGGTAAATCATTACCATACTACATCATTGGATGTACCTTTCAAACCCCTATAACATATTCAAACAGGAAAAAAATCTATGAAAAATGAACAAAGCTCACCGACAACCTTAATAGAAATTTACGTTTTTTTTACATTTTCTCACCAATATTTTTTCATTTTCTCCAATTTCTTTTCGAAATGTCTTCTTTTGATCAAAACTACATGCGCATAATATTTACGTCAAAGGCTTTATGGGAAATACCTCAACTGAAAAGTTCATAGCAAAGGATCAGGCCATCTAATATTTAGTAGGCCATGGTGGACATCATTTTCAATTCTGTATTCCAGGGTTTTTGAATTTTAAGAGTGCAATTCATGATTCTTTTATAACGATCACCAACATGGCGGAATTAGCTGCGACATTAATGACATATCACCATGGTGAAACACCAAAATTGCACGCTTTTCCCAAACCCCTGAACCATGTATATCTGGAACTTTGTATTTTGTTCTAATAGTATCCAACAATGAGCAATTTAGATGGGAAGTCATTTCAAATCCCTCGCTCTCCCCGAAAATTCCTTATACCGTTTTAATATTAACACGGCTATGATTTGTTGAGCTCCTGGTTCATTGCATATCAAAACTTAATACACGCGGCACAAGTCCATTCATTAATTTGGACGATGAATATGGCGCTTTCAAAGATTCATTAGCAATAGTATCAAAAATGTATAGTTTTGCGCAAACTTATCATTGTACGCGCCAAGTACGCTCGTTAATGATAGTATTTGTACAATCGAAGAGTGAAAAGTTAATTGAAACTTATTATTTTAAGTGTGCGTACGCTCATTAATTCTAGTGTTTGTACGCTCAAAAAGTGCACGGTTTGGCGCAAACTTATCATTGTACGCGCACTTACAATCATTGATAATAGTATTTGTACACATAAAAACTGTATAATTTGATGCAAACCTTTCATTGTACGCGCGCGTACACTCATTGATAATCAATATGTGTACGCTTAAAAAGTGTTTAATTTGACGTAAAGTTATCATTGTAATTTAAATATATAATTTAAATATATAATAGATCCGTTCAAAAAAAACAAAAAAACTTATCATTGTAAGCGCACGTTTTTAGTTAAGACAATAAGACTTTCAAAGAACAAAATAATTTTTTGCAAAAGCGTACGAGATTTCTACGCAGTAATACACCTTTCGCTAAAATTTATCAACGATCCAAGCATCTTTCAGTTTGAGGGTAAGGTAAAACCTTAAATTAAATTAAACGAGAAAAGGGAGAACGCCATTTTTTCTCTATACGTCTTTTCTCTCCAAATTCTCGAGTTAAGTTAAAAGTCTAGAACAAAAAAGGTATCATATCTTACAACAGCACATGCACAGCACACGCCGTTCAAAAGTTCGAAAGTCCTTATTACAACGATTTGCGTCGTTCGCAGTTCGAATTCCAAAGAAGTTATTCGGAGGTAGCGTACCTCCAATTAATTTTTTATTCGGAGATACCGTACCTCCAAATAATATTTTATTCGGAGGTACCGTACCTTCAAATAATTTTTTATTTGGAGGCACCGTACCTCCCTTTATTCGGATGTACCGTGCATCCACCCTATGTTTAAGAACTTTATTTAAAACTATCATCATTGTTACTAAAACTTTGTTTGGATGTATAGGAAATTGAGAGAGAGAGGGAGAGATAAAATACAAATATAAGTTATAATGCAAACTGTTGATTAGTTACAAATAAAATTTTAGTCTAAATTGGGTCTAAATTGATTATGATTATGAGATTCCCTAAGGACACGCTTATCTAGTTTACAACAATAAAAATGGGATTGTAAAAATGTATTTTTTTAAGGGGCCATAAACATATGACGTCCAGTGATTTTTGGCCACTTTTTGGACCCCATGCCTTCTTAATCTAGTAAACGATGGAGTTGAATGTACCGGGATAACGGGAACTTCATCACAAATTATACATCCTTATCATTGCCTCACAATCAAGAAAGTTATAGTGTTGATTTGGTCTTTTTCCTGTACTTTGGCTATTTCTAACACGTCCATGTTTGCATCCAAATACAAGAGACTTTGCGTTATTACTTTTTACGTTGTGAAATTTTTTAATATTGTTTTCTAATCTTCATATAATTAATGGTACGGTACCTCCGAATAAAAAATTATTTGGAGGTACGGTACCTCCGAATAAAAAAATATTTGGAGGTACGGTACCTCTGAATAAAAAGATACTTGGAGGTACGGTACCTCTGAATAAAAAAATTATTGGTGGTACGATACCTCTGAATAAAAAGATACTTGGAGGTACGGTACCTCCGAATAAAAAAATTATTGGTGGTACGGTAACTTCCTATGAGAATTGGAGAAAGTTGTATCAAAAGTGTATTTAATAATTTAGCGAGGCGAAGCCATGTTTTTTGCACCATATAACCAGAGAGTTGTTTACTCAGTTTACTGTTTCCTGAAAAAATTATCTACTTAATTAATAATGCTTATTTTCTCTTTTTAATTTTATCTAATAGAAGAGAAGATTTTTTTAAGATTTTCACCAAAAAATGCACGATTTAATATATCTACTTTAAAATTTTAATTAAAAAATGCATGATTTAAAATATCTATTTTAAAATATTCAGTACAAAAATGCATATAAAGTAAAAAAAATAAAAATGTTAATAATTAGGAATAATTGTGATTACCGTGCGTCTGAATCTATATAATAGATGATAACTTATGAACGTCACGTTCAAGTATTAAGTCGGGGGTTAAGTAGAAAAAATATATGCAAAAAATACTTGCTGGCATCTTTTTATCAAGAGTGTCTTGGTGCTAAAATTATTTTATAGCGCGGTTTTGAGATATTATTAATTTAAATTTCTATTCAAATCAAAATAATGCTGAAATTAACAAATCACAAATTCTCTACTGACGTGATAAAGAATGCGGGAGGATTAAAAATAAGACGAAAAAAACCACGACAGATACGATGGCGTTAGTATCGCGAGTGGGCATATTCATCGAAATTAAAAACGTTGGCCCGCTAAATTCGCAGTATTATTACCCTGATGCAATATAAAATTTCGAATTAAGTTGTGGAGACATAAAAGGAGAACTGCAAGAACTTTTTTTTGGCTATGAACATGCCTAAATTTTAACCCTATTTTGTATGGTTCTATTATTGGTGGGGCTTATTTTGTATCCTAGGATCCCCCCCATTGAAAAGAACCTTAATGACGTGCTAGAGGGATCATACTTGGCACAATTGTAATATGTGTTAGAAATTTTCGATTAACGTCAACATTTTCGACATGGCGATGTCATAACGTCATTTTTTGGCGATGACGTGATAAAAATCCGACATTTTACCACTTATTCAAAAATACCGATAACATTTGTTTTAGGCATCGGGAAAAAATTGATAACCCCTCATTTGAATCGTATTTAAATGTTCTTTTTGAAATCTAACATAATTTAACTCATTTTTGATGTCATTAGCAACTTTTCTATGCCAGCATTTGTTACATAATGTCTTATGACGTCACGACGTCGTAAAATGATGTCACGGCGTCGGATGTGTCGGACAAAGTGTCATGTTGTAGTAGTAGTGAGGAAGTACTGGTCCTACAACACATTTTGGCACCCGATGCCCCGCCCCCTTTTTATTGTTCGGTTATTCATATTTATCCGATGGAAATTGTATTGGATCTGATAATATCCGATATCCAATTTTGGCGGATATGACCTTTCTGTATCTGCTGAATTTAACAGCGATGCAGTTTCCAATCGGTGAGTGTGAATATGCGTAAATATGTTGTTCAGGTAGGAAAATTAGCTACGTCTTGAGTGGAAAATGAAAAATGAAATATGTTTCCTCCATCCTGAAAATTAACATTATTTAGCTCTCGGCATTAAAGAGCAACTGACATTATGCCGTTTTGATAATCCATAACATTTTTTTAAACTATTTTAACTATAAAAACTATACAAAAAACCTTTGATGAAGTAGACCTACTAAGGTTTGATTGTCCTGTCCCATGCTAGGGTGCCGTACATCTGTCAAGCCACTTCAACTCTTTTTCTGGACTGACTAAAAGTCATAGTCTTTTTTGTAGATTTTTGACCAACCAGTGGAGAAAAATTTATATTTATTATAAAAATTACTTATAAAATTTACTTATAAAAGTTACTTATAAAAATTACTTTTAATTATTAGTGATGAAAATTACTTATAAAAAATTACTTATAAAAATTACTTATAATAATTACTCAGAAATTACTAATAAAAATTACTTATAAAATTTACTTATAAAAATTACTTATAAAAATTACTTTTAATTATTAGTGATGAAAATTACTTATAATAATTACTCATAAAAATTACTTAAAAAAATTACTTATGAAAATTACTTATAAAATTAATTTGTAAACATTACTTATAAAAATTACTTTTAATTATTAGTGATGAAAATTACTAATAAAAATTACTTATAAAAATTACTCATATAAATTACTTATAAAAATTACTTGTAAAAATTACTTATCAAAATAACTTATAAAAATTACTTATCAAAATTACTTATAATAATTACTCATAAAAATTACTTAAAAAAATTACTTATGAAAATTACTTATAATTTTAATTTATAAACATTTCTTATAAAAATTACTTTTAATTATTAGTGATGAAAATTACTTATAATGATTACTAATAGAAATTACTTATAAAAATTACTTATAAAAATTACTTATAAAAATTACTTATAAAAATTACTTTTAATAATTAATGATGAAAATTACTTATAAAAATTACTTATAAAAATTACTTATAAAAATTACTTATAAAGATTACTTGTAAATTATGAACAATCTTTAGGACACCGCAGTGGGAAAAATCAAGTTGAACTGTGGGGGGAGAAATGATTGCTGTTATACAACTTACTTCTGGACCTAACTTAACCAATGGCGCCAATATGCAGCCAAAAGCAACATAATTTTCATCCATGATGTCGAATGCAAAATCCACCAAATCTATTCTAACATGGCCCATATCAATGTCAATGGACCAAATTTACCATTCCACCCATTGTACTTTTATTGTCAGACTTAGTTAACCCTAAACGTACTGGGGGAGGGGGACAGATTCCGCCCCCCTGCTGGTTTTTGTTCAATAACTCAAAAATGAAAAAAGATAAAGCCTCGTCTTTTTCAGACTTTTATTATTATTTAGTTTTACACCTTTTGGCAAGGTTTTAAGTCAATTGGACCCCCCTGTCAGAAGTTAGAGG